>JAVTVY010025836.1:0-102726 GCA_036873755.1 Hanleya hanleyi
GGCATGTGTAAGTTGTCTTCCTTGCAAACTGAGTCGACCGCGGAGTTCTTGTAGAAGAACTTTGACCTCCTCAAATTCCTCTCCTGTACAAAATGACCACTTTATGACCTCTCCATTTTCATTGATAATTACGAACAAGCTGCCATAATGTGTGACCCATTTGTCATCAGCGGATCTCGTCGTGCCAACTTTACTGCAGACTTTGAATGTATGGAACATGGAAATAGAGGATGCGGACAACATTTTCATGTCCCCTTCATATATTGGCTTGGTTTGTCTGAAGTTCATGAGGAACATTTCACGTATATGATCATCGCTGGGGTAGGTATATAAGGGATTCTCATCAAAAGCAGAACTACTAGTGTATTTGTCATTGGGTTGCTTGTTACGGTGGGTAGCCACCAGTTGCATTAAACTTTTTCGCCTTGTGAAATCTTCCATATTCATGCGCATGATTGATTGTGAGATTTCGTTGAAGTTGATTCCCATGCCTATTTCAACTCGGACATGAGTAAGAAAACGCAAGGTGTAACCAGACCTGTGAGAAAGGATAAAAGGTATCTCACACTTGTGTTGCAACTGCTTCAACAACAGTTGATCGGAGGAGAGAATTCGGTGGTAGATACCTTTACTGGAGCACACATAATACCGTGCAATGAGCAAAGTGTTTCCATTAAGATCAAAGAGCAGACGGGGTTCACAACTCACTTTGGTCGACACTTTCCACACTCCTGTTCGTAGGTTTGTGCCATGATCCGGGCAATTCAAGGACAGTTTATATCGACTGAGCGGACACCATACCATCACCTTTGGAAGAAAGTAGTCGGATTCTTCCATGCCTTCCAAACTACGGCATATCCATGGCTCAATAATTCCTTGAACTAGGTCCGCTTCTGGATCCTTTTCATAAACAGCCAATAACATCCGGCAATACTCCTCAACCCTCTTATCAATCGGCACTCCCAAAACGGCATTGCAGAACAAGATCAAAAGTGCTACCCTCATCACCATACTGTCAGCCTGAAAAACAAAAAATGATATTGCTTAAACAGAAGTTCAAGAGAAGCAGTGCAAAGTTTCCAACACTACAGAATTAAGACCTTGTTGTTTAGAAAAAATAAATGGCTCAGAATGGCAAAGTTGAGGACATTATTCCCATAAAAGTTTTGATTATCAGAGCAGATTTAACTCCGCAATATCACCTATGTTAACATAATATACAAAACAATTTCTGCAAAGAAAGGATGAAAAGCATTATTAAATTTGAAAGATTTTTTGGCAAAAAGTTAAAACACACTTTCAAACTTGGATATTTTTATACGAGGGGTCCAACGCCCTTGCAGAAATATTAGATAGTAAATGCTCATTTCAAACATGAATTGCAGGCAAGCACCTAAAAGGTGCGTGGACCCCTCAGCCTGTTATTTTTTTTAGTCAAGTAGGATCAGGGCTGCATCTAGAGCCAAGTTAGTTCCGGAAAACGTATGGGTGCCCAAAACTCAAATGAAACAAAAAATGAAAGTGTTGTTGTTGTACAATTTGAAAGGAAATACTCCAAGAAAAAAGCTTCTGAGAGCCTCAATATCGATCAGATTGCATAGAGGGTATTCAATTTCATGTTAATAAACCTCTGTTTTGTGATTGATCACAGGCTCTTTGCGCCAAAATTCACTACAAAAATTGGACCCTCCATAATGAATTACGAAAAGGCTGAAAATGGGCTCTCCTAATCACTCATTTTAAATAATTTCCAAGGTACATACATGTACAGTAAGATGTTTGGTGACAGAAATTGAAGCATTATGTTGTACCAGTTATATTGTAAATGTGTGGACACAAATATCCGCTCATGCAAAAGTTTTAGGATAAATCATATGATGTGGAATAGAATGATTTAACAGCAAAATTGAAGAAAAATGTTGTCCTTCATTTAACCCCCCACCGGTTATTTCCTCTTGTACTTCTGAAATAAATAATGTCACCAACCTGTTAGTTATTTTACTATAAAGAAATACATTTTAGGTGATTCAGCATGTGTGTGTGTGAAAAAACAAAGCACACTGCATCTCGTACATATCACATGAGGCTGACAAGCTGTGGATAGGAAAAAGTCCCAAACTTTAACATTTAGTGCCTCAGGGGTGGGGAAATCCTCCCGAGGGTGGTGCATAGGTTGAACAAGTGTGGCATCATGTAAGCTCCCAGAATATATGGGGGGGGGTTCCATCCAATGATTTGCTTGAAATTGAATCTTGGGCTTTCTTTTATCAGGGAACCTTCAAAAGTCACAATGAAACATGCAACCAAGGGTTCCCGATGGGCATAGATAACAGTGCAAAAGCTAAGCCATCAATAAATAATAAAAAAAAATAATTAAAAATCAGGAAATCATCATAGCCATCAGAAAATCTAATCATTTTATCAGTCAACATTCAGGAAGCTCTCACCAAAGTTTGGTCAGTCCCGACTTGATAGATCTGCAGATATTCAGCGGACAAGAACATGTTGATGGGCATAGGTAACAGTGCAAAATCTCAACCATCAATAAATAATAAAAAAAAATAATTAGAAATCATGAAATCATCATAGCCATCTGAAAATCTAATCATTTCATCAGTCAACATTCAGGAAGCTCTCACCAAAGTTTGGTCAGGCCCGACTTCATAGATCTACAGATATTCAGCGGACAAGAAAATGTTGACGGACGGACGGACGGACGTACATGGCAACGACAAGACCCCACAGCCCTATGGGCTGAGGGGTAAAAAGAAACCATTAAAATCAAACACTCCCATTACACACAGTATATGCGTAAATACTATATAATATGCTTAATACGTAGTGTGTGAAATACAATTATAATTTATGAAAGGTCATTACTTCATAATGTATTGTGTTAGAACCTCAGGTATGCAGATCTCTGAATATGCCCTTGAAAGAGACATCTGCCTGTAATCCCCCATATCTATAAATAGCATCAGCCAGTCTTGTCTCCAAAGCTATTTTTAGTCATTTGAACATAACAGTTGGGTCCCAGTTCACCAGGTGCATTCAATTCCTGACAATTGATGAAGCTAGGGTCCTGTTTTGAAGTGACATGTATTGGTTGCATCACACATACACATGTACAGGTGGACTGCTTTCCTTTTTATCAGCCCCCAAATCCCCCAACCTAAATCAGAAATCGATCAACCACGATTGATGTCAAAGGTAACGGTTTCAATACATTTTTCACCACATTTGTTTTATGTCAAAAAATATAATTTCAGGACATTTTTTGTAGAATAAAATATCAACTGGTTCTCCACACCACTTCTCTACAGGTATGTTTTCATGTAAAATGTGCAGTGGGTATTTGGTAGAACCTTTAATGGTCTATTGTAATAAATTGAAGGGGACTGCAACAATAAGGGTGGTTCAATTTTAGGTATATGTCGGATACAGGTCTGAATGTCTGATCCACATTCAGTCAGTGGACCAACTTACATGTACAGTTCTAAGTTATATCATTATAACATCACAAGTGATAATATCAAGATCTTCACAGCACTGTTCACAAAATAAGGGGCCATTCAATTAATACATTTATGCAAAATGGCTTTTTTGATCCCTCACCCCTCCCATACCCAAAATTTAACCCAGCAAACATAGGGGGAAAATCCTGATTTTTAGAGTCCCCTCTCCCCTCACTGCATACATAATACTTGAATGCCCCTAATAATATCTTAACAGTAGTATAGTCATGCTGGACCTGTGTTAATTCATTTGAAATGAAACTTAAACATAAGATATAACCTAGATGTATCAGCTTTTATCCTTATATCCCAGGTTTTCCCCTCAATTATGTATAATTTATCTGGAAAGCCAAGACTAAGGTTTATTAAGGAGGTATCACTTAGGACCACACTCATTTTGATTCTGTGGAAATTGACATCTCCATTATATAATCTAAATAAAACTATCAGATACTCTGCTGATAGAATGTTGACGTATTTATGGCCAAATCCAATCTTCTGAGGGTACCTTGCCATATTTGCATTAGAAGATCAGGTTATCTACCCTCTGGTCAAATTATTGTAGCATTTCCTTCCACAAACGTTTTGTTGTCAAAACTTTTAACTTCTCCAATTTATTGCTATAAGTTCATAGTTATTAATTTTAGCTAAGCTATAATTTTTAGCCATCGTTTTAACAACGTGCTATTGTAATCGTCTTGAGAAAACTGTTCACTATTCAGGATAGCTCCTCACCATGCTGGTGCTTCACTACCCAAGACATAATTCCAACAACAATAGTTCTACGTGTATGATGTTTTGGATTAAAATGGACTACTGCAGGCTTTCATTCTATCCTCATCTGGCAAACAGGAAGTACATATAAGCATCGCCTGTATCCTTTGAATGTTGTGTTTTAGGTTGGAAGAATACTTTGCAACCACTGAGACGAGTCAGAATTAGATAAAAGTCAGAAAAAAGTACATCGAAGTCAAACTTCACAACACTTCCAATCATGTATACAAAAAGACTCAAAATGTCAGACTGAGAGATTGGACTGGTTGGGTATGTCCGTCATGTATGATACTGTCAATCGGGTACAGTATGCGTGCAATTTACTTGCTCCGTTTCAATACTTGGTTGAATGGTTCCCCACACGTAGTCCCCATGTTGTAAGGGATTGACGTATACATCATGGATAGACCACTGGTTGCCCCCATTCATACAGAATGAAATAATACAAAGGAGACAACCAGTCATAGATACATTAAGACTGCAGTGCTCAGAGATGAAGATGATAGGGCCTATTTGTCATGTAAGGAAAACACAATAGGTGTCTACATGTAGGGAACCTTGTTAAACATGGAAAAGCTACCCGACAACCTGTATTGCATACAGTGTTCCCGGTTTGTAGATCCTTACATGACAAACTTCCCGATGATATTGCAGCATTCATGTGAGAAGAATGATTTCCTCCGACTTCATCTTCGCTGTCAACCACACCAACAGGTTTGTATTAACAATTTGGTTTTACTTTGTTTTGTTATACAAATGATGCCTTTATTTGCTGTAGCTATATTTCATAAATATATGTGGACCTATGCCATTTTTTCATAGTCGATCACTCGAACACCACAAATTTAGCCTCAACCAAAGCTACTACAACAACTCCCTAAAACTCAAAGAGTACAGGACTAGCGGCAGGTTTTGATGTCAGTTGTTTATGGCAGATTTCATTATAATAGGGGCCAAATTGTCCCACTCAAAAGCAAAAAAAAATTTCAACAATGTTACAAGATAATTGAATTTTCAAATGACTACAGATCTTAACATTCTAAATCAAATAATAATGGGATAATTTATACCCCAAAATCAAATATCTCGGGACTTTTGTCCAACCTGGTCAATTTAGCTCAATATTAACATGGCAGAACAACTCACTCACTTCTTGCCAGTTAAACTATGAAAAGTTAAAAACTTTTGAACATAGTTACAAACTGGAATGCATTTTAAGACCTATAATATTTAAACAGATGATTTGGAGTCATAAAGCATAAATTTGAGATGAAAACGAAGTGCACAATGCATCATTGAGTGGTGGACAGACACCGGTTTTCGAACCTTTTTTTCTCTGTTTGCAACAAGTATAATTTTGACCACCAAGCTAAAGATATTGATTTGCCTAGATTTGTATTCCATAAATTCAATCAGGTTTCACCTATTTGCGGATTCGTTAAGATTTTAGAAGAAAGTTATTGTTGTGTCTAATGTTACATGTGGACAGACATTGTGTAACATTAGCAACATTAATTTCCTAAAATTAAATATATGTTAACGATTATCATCATTATCTGCTTTCCAAAGTTTATATCTAAATGTAATTACACAAATAAGCCTAAACAATTCAGTGCTGACATCTTGATTTAAATATTACTATGAGAAAATTTCCTTCTTTTGGTTAAAATTGTGTTGCTAATGTTACATGTGGACAGACATGCTTGAGTAAGTGACAACTATTAACAACTGTTCAATAGATTTATGGGACACAATGGCCAACTTTAATATGTTAAAATGATAACTCTGAAGATATATTGATGATCCATTATTTTCTTTATGTCCCAGAGGATTCGGTAGTGCAACAAATGGACATTATAATATGTTGCTAATGTTACAGGTGGACAGACATTTTGAAACGTTGGCAACATACTCATTTTAAAAAGAAAATATTTCTCGCATAGAACAGAATCAGCTATCAAGGCTGTGGTTTCTTGAAGGGAAACAAGCAGGAAACTCATCTCATCTGCATATTTACTGAATTGTAGCAATTTATATAGAAATTTTAGTGAAAATCGGTGTTACAGGACAGACATGGTGGACAGACATTTGTCTTCATTTGCTTTTATTTCATAAAAAGCAACTGATTTTGCTGATAGCTTTACCTTGATAATTATCACAGTTTCATCTATTTGTTCTTTCCATTATCAATTCAGTAAACTGATTATGCAAGTACACTATTTTTGGCATTCTCCATTTGTTGCTAACGTTACATGTGGACAGACATATGTAACATTAGCTATAAAACGTCTGTCCACATCCTGCAGGTACGTTTTCAACTGATATTGGGCAGGAAAATAAAATAATCCAAATTAAAAGTGTTTTTATCACAATGTAAATGGTCTGTCAGGTTAAATGGTCTGTCAGGTTTTACTGAGCCAAATAATCTATTAACATTTTTAATAGATAAAAATTCTAATTGGTAGTGTTGCTAATGTTTCAATGTTGCTAATGTTTCACATTGTGGACAGACAAGAGACAAAAAGATTCTTGAAGCTTCAGTTGAAATTTTCAATGCTCACAGCTGTTTTAGAAGTTGAACTGTTATATTTGAAACTAAGAATTGGGATAAAAGGCTCTCTAAAGGTTCTGATATTTAAACTGGAGAATAATTGTGATGTTGCTAATGTTACACAAAGTAGGACAGACATTTTGCAAGGCGAAACATTAGCGACATTCTGTATGCTGATTTCGGTTGAAATTCAAAATATTTTATCTTCATACAGACATCAAATTAGTCACAACAGTGGACAATTTTATAACAAAATCATTCAATCATATTATGGTTCTGTTTTACAACACATTTTCATATATTTTTGATGTTGCTAATGTTACATCGAATGTGGACAGACACAAGTGATATTAGTTAGTGACCAAACATTTTAATCTTCTGGCTTTCCTGTAAATTATGGTTACCAGTGGTCTACTTAAGATCAAACTTCAACACTGTAGCTTTATTATGGGATACTTCAGTGGAAAAAATAATACAGTTTTCTTTTGTTCTATGCGTAACTAATTCACCCTCCAAAACTGGTGGGATTTTTGTCTGTCCTAAAACACAGGTTTTAAAAAATTAATTTCCATTATATTCTGAAATTGGTCACATATCTCAGTGTTATTATATGTGCTATATCTACTACCCATTATAAGCTAACATTTGACATATACTCAGCTTTATTCTTGAAGTTCTTCAATCGTCTGAGTTGTATAAAAGAAAACACAGCAATTGGTACCCATTACAATGAAATCTGCCTTATAGTACTTATCAGTAATTTACATCAGCTCAATGCAAAAGTCTGTACTTTCGACTCGCAGAAACACTGTCCCAGTCTTTGAAAGCTATCCAGCAGACTTGGAAGAATGATGGCAATCAGAGCCATTGGCTCTCTCGTCATGCTCGCTACACCTTCTGTAAGTTGGTCCCCTGACTGCGTATCAGACATATCTTGCTACAGATGACAGTTGAAACATGTTTACAACCTCAGGGTTCATACACCTAAACAAGAACAAAATTCCATGAATTTCCAGGTGTGAGAACCCCGTATGCTACTGTCACAAGCCAACGTCAGCTAAACTTTTTCAGTACAAGCTGACAGCCACTTCTTTTCTAAACCCCACGTACCACTCTTTAAAAGTAATTGGTTATCCGATTGGCATCTTGATAAATGAACTCAAGGATTGAAATGACATTTCACACAATAGATTAGGACCAGAAGACGAACTGGAAGTGCTACATTGTAGTTCTCTCGGTTGAGTGGTTAACTGGGCCGTGTGGTCATGTCATCCAAGTTGCCACATGAACAGGTACAATAAAAGCGTACCCGAGATATATCACGAATCGTTAGCAATTCTTGATATCTGCTTTAGAATAGGTTAACCAGAAGACTATAATGTAAGGTCAGTATGTCGGTACCTCTTCCCACTTCCCTTATATGCGTTGAAATTTTTACCTTTATATGGCAAGATTCTGCTGGTGGACGTTTCGTCTCAAAGGCCCGCCCCCTGTACAGACCTTTTGGTCTTTGATATATGTTGGCATTGTGGGAAGTTTAAGCTGGGTAGATATCGGGCCTCACAGACTAGACTTTTGTGTTAAATGCGGTCATTTTCATCTGACAATGATACAGCTCACCAATCCCCAGTGTACGAGTTGTCACAGCAACACAGGTCATCAATCACAAATATACGAGTTGTCAGAGCATTGCCATCATACCTCTCTAGATTTGTATCTAATACCGCTTTAATATGCCGGTGCTACATGTAGGGGCCGTGTGGTCATGTCATCCAATTTGCCACATGAACAGGTACAATAAAAGCGTACCTGAGATACAACACATATCACGAATCATTAGATTCTTGGTATGTGCTTTAGAATAGGTTAACCAGAAGACTATACTGTGAGGTCGTGTGGCTCTGTCAGTATGTGGGCACCTTTTCCCACTTCCCTTATTTGCATTGTAATTATAACACTGGGAATGTTACATTCATGTTCAGCAAAATAGAATTACTTTTCCCTGATTAACAAGCAAATTTCCATTTTTGTGAAAACAAAATCTTATTTTGAGATCCAAAAATCGCCAACACCACCAAAATCTTGTCAGTCCTTTGCCTATCTTGCAAGATCATTATACCCAAATTTGGCAAGGCTTTGGTGTAAGACCTCCGATTGAAAAGGTAATATCCTGGACAAAAGACAGACAATAGAACTTGCAGCAGATCCTTTGTCAATTATATTTCGTGAGTCTTACACCAACTCGTTGCCCCAAATTTCATGGAAATAAAATTCATTGTTCAAAAGATATGTTACAGATGTTCACCTGCATTCATGTCTATAGTGCCACCTAGTGACGACCAAATGCCACATAAAACAAGCAGATGAAATCTAAAGCCCTAGGGAGATGGCACATAAGAGTTCAATGGAAAAAACTTTAATCATGATAATGGTTATGGAGGTTTTGACCTTAAGTCCGATAAATGAGATTTTTCATTTAAATGGCAATTTGGTTCGCACCGAAAGGGAATTATCATGTCGGCAGTCCTATATTTATGCTTGGCAACCTAGAATAGAACAGTTTTTAAATATTTATCCAAGCGAATTGGTAAATTTTCATTTCACAAACAACTTTTTTTTTTGAGATGCAAAAAAATTGCCTTTATAGTTATATGCCAGCTACACCAGAACCTTTTCAGCACCTTGACTATCCTTCAAGACGATTGTAATAAAATTTCAAAGAAATCAGACAAGCCGTTCAGACGAAATCGTCAGAGAAAGGTTTACCTACATGCTCTGACTACAATGCCACCTAGTGGTGAGCAGCGGGTATCGAAATATACAACCAGACAAATTTCCCAGGCCTAAGGAGATAGTGCACAAAGTCTGACCTGAAAATATTTAATGATATTCACGTTTAAAGTAGTGGTGGCTGATCCGGCGGAGTCATTTGTCATGAAAACATAAGAGCATCCACTTTGTGGAAATGCTCTGAATATGGCAAATAGCGACGTGTGATATGTGTAGATCATGTCTGTCATGAAGGTTGCCGAAAACAAGAAAATGCTATGCATCCATTGCTTCTTTTATACCGGATGTCAGTTAGTGAAATCATTCTACCGTTATTGCAGTCACAAGCTTAGAGTGGCCGAATCTGGGGTCAAGGCCATGGTGCCCATATAGAATTGAATGCAGGTTGCTGAAAAGCAATCCTAGTCATCATCTCACTCTATCAAACCACTATCCAAGTTTGATGTGAATCGGACAATTAGTTCTTGAGTTATTGCAGTCAGAAGCTTTATGTAGCATGGTTCAATTGGGGTCAAGGCTATGGCAACCATATTGGTTTACTCCAGATGCCGAAAACAATCCCAGTCATCCTCTTACTCATACCAATTAACCCACTGTCCAAGTTTGCATGATGTCGATCGGACAAATCAATTTTGTGTTTAGTCACAAGCTTATAGCCCAATTCGGAAAGCGTTTTATCTCCCTTGTTCCACCAGGGGTGTATTGGTGCAGAGAACTTCTGGTAGGTACCAAAGACCCTCACAATTAGTTTTAGTAATTAAATAGTCTATTTTTCAAGAAAATTATCTTTATAATGTACACGTATACAAGATCTATTGGTTGATGTAGAAAATATAAACAAAATAGTTTTTCAAACAAACATTCTTGAATAGTTGATCAATATATTATTCACAATAATTGCGGGCGCCTTTGGTAAAAGTGAAACCGAGGCGACTACTTCCCGGAAGCAGCTTCTAATACCTCTAATCTTAAAGAGCGGCAGTTATCCAGGGGGAGATCAGACACTTTCCGGAAAGGGCTATAGGTACATTGTACCATGACCATGATGACTGAATCGAGGTTGAGGCCCTGGTGGCCATATTGGATAAAGTAGTTCACCAAAGAACAATCGCAGCCATCCTCTCATTCAAACCAACCCACTGTCCAAGTCTGATGTCAATCGGACATATTGTTTTTGAGTTATTGTGGTCATAAGCTTAGGTAGCATGGCTGAATAGGGTCAAGGCCTCGGCTGCCATATTGGATTATGCAGGTTGCCAAAAAGCAAATTTCACAGCCATTCTCTCATTCATACCAACCACTGTCCAAGTTTGATGTCAATCGGACAAATAGTTCAGGAGTTATTTCAGTCATAAGGAATGTGTGATGGAACGAAGGAATGACCATAGGTTTAGCTAGCAATGTGACGATGGCCAACCTCAGTGTGCAACACTGAGACGGCCAATGTCAAAATAAGCTGTTGGAATAATTCCACTAACTCTTTGATATTCCCTCCCATGGCGAAGAACCACACAATTTGTCAGGTCTCACACATTTCTCTGAACAAGGATCTCTAGTGAATTAGTGTAATTGTACATGTAACAAATATATATATTTCAAAAAAATAACTTGTGACCGATGGGACAGATTTCTTATTTATTAAGAAACCGACTTAATGAAAGGATAAATAATGTCTTCTCTGCGAGTTACCAATATTTGTAGAATATTTTACTTCTTCAGATTATAGGAAGCATACATGATGTAACCTTCAGCAGTAAATGACAATAATTCAGTATCGAGGTAAATCCTTATGGTTAGATGGACTGGAGCTATATATGCTGGGATGCATCCTCTCCTGGCATCATATACATGTACCTCCTCCTGTCAGTACACCCCTGGGTGCGAAACAGCAATTTGCCCGATTGCCCAGGTCAACTAGAATTTTTTTCGGGCAACCTGCCATCCCTCTTACACAGGAGATTACGAGGTGATCTGATTCAGCTATTTAAGATTGTGAAGGGAATCGACCAAGTTAAGGCTGACAGATATTTGCAGTACGTTTCTCATGGCAGGACTAGGGGGCATCCATACAAGCTAAAAAAGTTCCACCATCGATTGAACATTCGCCAACATTTTTTCGGTAATAGGACAGTGAACCATTGGAACAATCTTCCGGAAGAGGTAGTAAATGCAGAATCAGTGCTCAGTTTCAAGAAGCGGCTAGACAGACACTTCTCAGCGACAACCGATATATATTTTTACAAAACAGGCTGGTAAACGTTATCGTAGCACATGTACACCTGGATTTTTTTTGATTTTTTTTTTTAAACACCCACCATGGCACCGTAGATAAGTTTCAGTTTAGTGAAGTTCAGAGGAGGCACAAGTTCCATGAGAACTTCGACCTCAATTCTGAGGTATCAAGGTATCAAGGTAGGTATCAAGGTAGGTATCAAGATAGACTGTCGTCCGGAGGGCAACCTCGTTTTTTGGTGAAAAAATTAAAGAAAAAGTCTACAAGTCTGTTGATACAATCGTCTCATATCAGTTATATACGTCTCATATCATACAAAGACTATTCCGTTAGGCTGAAAAGAAGGTGGTGTTGAAAGAGTTTGATATCGGCCAACAGTTTTGGTCTTGGGAAGATGGCAAACCGACTGTTGAAGTATGGTAACCATAGTAACGAAAACTGGACACCAAATAATTCATTTGCCAATAACGAAACTACATCCACGGTCGACTTTGTTGAGGGTTAACAAAATTTGCTGTTAATCCATTTCTGATAACTATTATTGAATATAACAGCTACAAATGTATATTTACTAACGGCTAGATGTGTAAACATTGGAAATTTGTGTTTGCACATGGTGAGCCATCATGGCCATGTGCTCACGATTATTTCCCCTTAAAAGTAATTCACATGATTATCTCCTATGTCCAGTGTAGTGTTCTGATCAGCATGGGCAGGAGTTCTAACTGGAATGGCATATGCCATCACCTGCGATTCCCTCTGTGCTATTGTATGGCAAGCCATATGCCATTCTTTCTTTGGCGAGTTCAAAAATGGATGCCAGGGATTTCCTTGAGTTCCAACTCGGCACACCATGCCACACAGTTTGGAATGCCTTATATGCCAGTTCCTAGTATGCCCTAATTTGAAGAAGCTCCTTAGCCCTTAATGTGGTCACAAAGTTCTCAGCTCTCTGCATAAGGGTACTACGATATCATCCTCCCAAACAAAATTATCTGCACGGAGATTGGATTTACTCTGCGAGAGCGGCAAGATGTCAAAACGAACCAGGCCTATTATTGATAGATTTCTTCAACAAGGAAAACGTAGAGTCAGATACATCGGATTCTGACAGCGAGGAATCGAGTGATGACTGAACCAGCCGACCAGTGCTATGTGACCCGCCTGGAACTTCTGTTGCCAAAAACGCAAAATAATTTAAGTTTAACTGAGAAAGTTATCGCAAGCATGGTCTAACACGTTTCCCTGGCTCTCAATGATGCTGAAAAATACGATGCAAATGCACAGTGTATCGTTAAGTACGTCGGCTAGGGGCTTGGAGTAATACGAGACAAGAAATTTCAGGTTATTGTTTTGACCAAAACGCAACAATGACATTTCTTTTTGAAGAGCCTAATAATATTTCATTCCAGTTTTTACATTAACTTCATTAGCTGCTATTTTGAATCTGCATCAAATAAACGGCCTTAAATAAAATTAAAGAAAAGCAGTGATAGAATCTACAAACAAATTAATAGACAAAACTGAAAATATAATGAAATAAAGTTATTAACTCTGATGTTAAATACAATTTAAAATTGAAAAAAATATTATCACTCTCCTGGATTCTGGTTTGCGTGAGTGATATGAAAGTTATCTCTCTAATATCATTCTTCATTGCATTGGCAATTTTGAGGAGAGTAATTAAAAGCTCTCCTTCAGGAAAATTTAGAAGAGTGAAACATGTGACTGATGGAGAGTGATCAGTCCATTTTGTTCCATTATACTGCATAAAATGACCTGAAAGTATGTAGAAAGAGGCTTAGAGATGTGCTCTCTACATGCCCAGAATTATCCTAGAATTCATCTCTAGAGCAAGTCAAGCTGCCTTTTGTTAAACATTCATTTTGCTGTTTTTCAAGTTCCAAGAAAATATATAATCAGAATGTCACTTCAATTTTCTCAATAACTGTTAGTTGGCAAATCATTTTTGTTTGTCCTTACTGTTATATCCCTGTTTATATTCCTGTCTTTACCGTTATAAAATGCCATAATGGTAAAGACAAGTTCGAATAACAGTAAAGACAGATAAAGTCAGCACGAGGCAGGCTGAACTGGATTTATAGTGTGTCCTTCATGGTACATTTTTCTTGATATACACTTTTAGATTTCTTGTGCTTTATTTGGTAACAATCATAAATAACTGATATACCTCACTAACGGTGAAGACAGACAAAAGTGCGACAGACTTTTTTCTTCTTCAAATTTGTATAAAACATGTGCTCTGTTGCCACAACGCTGGAGGAAAAATGGTTGCCCACACCCTGGTACTTCTAACAATGACAATGGTGTCCTCTATATGACATTTCTTGTGCTAAATTTCTCCAAAAAAAACTTTTCTGGTAACGGTAAAGATAGTTAAATAAATCCAGTGCATGAAATGAAGGAGCTGGACTTCATATTCTCATATATTTTACATAATAGATAGTATCCAACAGAAAGATTCCTTGTACTAAATACTGTGTTTAAAAATTATTAACCTTTAAGCTGCATTTACAATGGTAACGGTAAAGACAAATTCATTTTCAGATTTGAAAATGTTATTTTTTGAAGCAGTCATCTTTGCCAGAAATAGAAATTTTACAATAGAGAAAAAGTATAAAATGTTTAATTATCTGGCAGATCCAGCAAATCTCTGAAGGAAAATGTGAAATGAATAAAATGTTAAAAAAAAAAAATTGTCTTGACCGTTATTTGTACATTTTCATGAAAATGGCCCATTTATTGTTCAAATCTTCACCTGCTATCAATGTATGCCATATTCCTCCTATTTGGAGGTCTCTTGCAAAGAAATTATCTCCCTCAATCGTCCCCTCGATCGTCCGCTAGGTGGCCTGTTCTCCGCGCATGCTCTTCCTCTTTTTCCTTTGCAGGCTTGCTTGCAAGACCTGTTTTTGAGAGAGTCTCTGTTTATTAGTAATCCTAGATATTTAATATAGGCTAGGGTTGTTGGTACTGAAGTTATCTATCAGGACTACATGTACGTTCCCTACGTAGTCCCCCCTTCTATCCCAATAAAGACTCGGCTTTTTGTCTTATTTTATGTGGGTTTCATTTTTGTTTACGCAGATTGCTGTGAGTGTGTCGACTGGACAACAACAACAGCAAGCTGACCTGGCACAGACACATGGGGCGAAACGTAAGGTTTCTTCTCTGTACGACTGCTGATATCAAGATTCAAGATTCAACTTTATTGTACTAACACCCAGTAGGATAGAGTACATTATAACAGAATCAAGCCAAGAGAAGTCTTGGTGAAAATATTCGGTGAAAATATTCAGCCACACAAGCCCTACTTGCCGATTTCAGTCTGATGACAATCAAGCCAGCGCCAGCCTCGGATTCTACCAAGTGGAAAGTACAGCCGGCTACAAGTCCGGACAAGATTCCCTGATAACGAGAAACAAGCCAGCTTTCATCTTGGGGGACTCCATCAGTCGACGACAGCACCCGGTCTCCAGTCTCCAGCCAGCGGACGGGACCCGGGAACATACTCAAGGCCGGGACTCCGATCCCGAACATCGAAGATTTCAAGACCGGGACTCTGGCTCCAGGCATCGGAAGATTCAAGACCGGGACTTCGGCCCCGGGCATCTGAAGATTCAAGACCGGAACTCCACTCCCGAGTATCAAGGCGGGGTTCCGCTCTCGGGTATCGGAAGATTTACTGCTCCAGCTCAAGTTATCGCCGAAGAAGAGGTGGATCTTGGAGAGGGACTCCACTCCCGAGAATTTAAAGTCAAGTTCAAGTTGCCGGAACTCCGGTCCCTGCAGGGCATGAGAAATTCAAGACCAGGACTCCGCTCCCGAGTTCCAAGGCCGGGACTCCGCTCCCGGGAAGCCGAAGATTTCTCCGTTCCCGAAAATTAAAGTCAAGTTCAAGGTTTTCTTCACCGGGGAGAAGACAGTCTCGGGATCGGCACTCGAGCCCCGCTATTTCCTCGGCGACCGGGAACAGTCTTGGGAAGCCGGGTCCCGCTCACCCGGGACCCCGCTCAAGCAAGTCAAGAAAACAGACAAGTCTACTAGCCGAAGAGCCGTACTCCGGAGCAGGGCCCCGCTCTTACGGTGGACAAGACTAAAGTCCGGAGCCGAGAAACAGACCGGAATTTTCACTCATCTTCCGGAAAATTAAAGACCTGGACTCGGAACGGGACTACGATCACAGGCCGGCACGGACTCGAACACCGGAGCGGGAGTTTTTCTCCGTGAACAAGGCTAAAGCCCGGAGCTGGGAAACAGATCAGGACATTTACTCATCTTCGGGGAAATTGAAAAACCGAACTTGGACCACGGAGCGGGAGGCCAATTCCAAGACGGCACAGACCCGAACATCGGAGCGGGAGCCCCGAGACCAGAACAGGAAGATCCAAAAAAGAAACCGGACCCCGGAATGGAATTGGGATTCCAGCTTCAGTAATTCACTACAGGGGAGGAGTAGAGATCCTGCTAGCCGCGGACACCTCCCTACAGTTATCAGGCTTACCAGGACAGGGGCCAGACTCCTGATCATCTTTATCCCCTCATGTCACAGAGGTCGTTTCGGGGATTTCCGTCGACGTTCATGCCATTTCCAGGGATACATCCAGGAGCCGCACGGATTACGATGAATGCAGAACAAGATACCATCATTGCCGTTCCCCGTCAAGAACCAGAGAGGACTGGGCTCCTAGCCGTCAGGAGCCCCGGGTACATATAAATTCTGAACCGGATTCCAGAGACGAACTCGGACTTAAAGATTAACAAAGTCGTGCATGGAACATCCAATCTAGTTGATTCAGTCGCTGTTTTCAATCCAGGCATTTGATACGTAAAAGATAGTGCCACAGCACTGTAGCTCATCTGGCTGCAACTGGCAAAAGTAGCTGTAAGAATTTTTTACTAAAGAACTGCAACAGATGAGTTTCTATCTTGTGTTGTCCCCCTGAACACTAAATGATCCATGCAGTAATTTCATGAGATTTCATAACAAAGTTTCATGGGAAATTCAAGATGCAGCCATATTGGATTTTCGATATGGACCAAAAAAGGTATCTTGCACAACCGGACCACAAGGTAAACCTGTGTACCCAATTTGACAAAGATCCATGCAGTAATTTCCTGAGAATTTACGATAACAAAATTTCATGGGAAAATTCAAGATGGTCGCCTGGTGGCCATAATCAGCGGTCGAAATAACGCCTGCCTGTCACTAAATTAAAATTCCACCTGTCGCCGCGACAAGTAACTATTCTGTCCTAAAAATACTGAATTACGAGCTAATACAGGCCTAACATGACTGAATTGTGTTCCTGGAAACAGTTGCTGAGTTTCGTTTTATTTACATCGGACATTCTGTTCACTTCGTCATTCATCCCACTGCCACACAACACGAGAGCTTAGGTACATCAAACTCCAGGATTAATCTCCCACTAGATTTGCACACGATCCGCTTGAAAGGCAAAACTAATGGATAAATTAAACGAATTGACTGGCACGATCTAGCGCAATCCGCCTATATTTCTATTGAATGTTCATGCCTGGCAACTTCAAGTCAAAAATGAAACCAGAACAAGCTGATTGATCATGTTTTATTTCGGAGAATAGGCGCTCAATAAAACTTTGTCAGTGAGTATTTTAATCGGAAGAAAATTTCAAAATTTCCCAAAAACTAAATTTTTCAAAGTCAAGTTTTTAATCGGGGTTACCCGCAAAAAAAGTTGATAAAACCCTTCTGCTGTTATGATCCTTAAGAAAAAATCATTCCAGCAAATTTAATCTCATAATTGAACATTCTGTTGACATTTTACTCTGAACCCCCTAATAGTGGAACAGTCTGGTGGCAGAAATGAGAAATTCTCCAATGCCTGGAAAATGGAGAGACTGGTTGGAATATATGATGAGAGTATGGTGAAAAAAGTTTCAGTAGGAGTGACAAGCTGAACTACCTGGCAGGGTGACAAGTAAAAAAAATAGTTACCTGTCAGTGACAAGTAATTCTCAAAAAACATTTCGACCCCTGATAATGGATTTTCGAATCGGACCAGAAAAGGTATCTTGCACAACTAGACCCCAAGGGGAACCTGTGTATCAAATTTTGATAAAGATCAAAGCAGTAGTTCCTGAGAAAGCGTGATAAAGTTTCAAGAGGAAATCCAAGATGGCTGACTGGTGGCCATATTGGACTTTCGAATCAAATCACAAAAGGTATCTTGCACAACTAGACCCCAAGGGGAACCTGTGTACCAAATTTGAGAAAGATCCATGCAGTACTTCCTGAGAAATCACGATAACACAGTTTCATAGGGAAATCCAAGATGGCTGCCTGATGGCCATATTGGATTTCCGAATAAGAGCAGAAAATCTATCTCGCACAACTAGACCCCAAGGGGAACCTGTGTACCATATTTGAGAAAGATCCATGCTGTACTTCCTGAGAGATCCAGATAACAAAGTTTCATGGGGAAATCCAAGATGGCCGCCTGGTGGCCATATTGGATATTCAAATTACGCACGATGGACGACGGACGACGGACGACGGACAATCAGGCCATGACATCGGGCCTTCGGCCCAGATGAGCTAAAAAACAATCTTTCTGATGACCACTTTTATTTGTTGTCAGGAGACCATACTTGGAAGAAAAATTGGTCAATTCATGTTTGACCACACGAGTAAGTTTCAGATTATCACCATCTTTATTTTTTAATATATCAGACGAGACGTCTCAGATATATTATCTGGGAGAGACAGTAGTTGTACAGAACATCGTCCGCGAGTCCTCCTTGTACTCTAACCAGGACCAATGAACGTGCCATTCAGCTTTGAAGTTGCGTGTCACACCAGCTGACGTAGACGGAGTATCTTTTGATACTTTCTGAGGAACTGTTTCGCTCTGATTTTGATCTTCTGGCGGCCTTTTTCCCCCGAAGAAGGGAATCCAAATTTATACAAACCTGCCATCTTTAGACAGCGTGACAGCTGAAGGCTGTGCAAAACAGGGTTTCTTGCAGAATGACGTGACCCGCTGCGGTCCAATGAAAAATGTTTTAATCTTATCCCGCTAAATAGGTCAACGGGAAAGCCCAGTCTTAAACGTCCCTTAAATATATATATTCCTGGTCATTTTTTATTTCGATTATAGAAATATATGTATTTAAAATTAATGATCAATTCAAAATTATATTTATACCATACCATAGAAAAATATTGTTTTCATGTACATTTATTTTTTTTTAATTTGAATTCACAATTCTGACTCAACAACCTTGCGAATTTTCCCATAAACTTACCCACGATCCCGATTCCGGATTTTTGGACTTTTCTGAAGTCCGTCTTCAAATCCGGGTTTTTACTCATGGCAGTCACCTGGTTTCCCCTGAAAATTTCTTGATTTTCGATCGCATTTTTTCAGCGAACTCTCTCACGGAAAACGGTAGAAGGTACATGCATAAATTTTATATCATTTTATTTGTAAAAAAGTAAAGGATTCCGGAAACATAAAAGTATTTCAGTCAGTTCACGCAATTTTCCGGACAAGAAAACCACATGTCGGTCGGTCCCGAAAAAATTTCAACGAAGTCCACACGATTTTTTCAGTTGCCCAATATATCAAAAATAAAAATACTTTTGATATCAAGCTATATATTTTTGAAAAGAGAAACTCTTCAGCTATTCCGGAACGTTTAGATTGTCAGAATCGCACCAGTATTAAGCGAGCTATGATCAAATAACCGACCGAGTTTCCGTTTTTTCAGTCGAATTAAAAAGATTTCAGTCGATTACGCCGTCCCCAACGACAGTGGATTTTTGCAACGGAAAAACGTAAAGCCATTTTTTGATCGCAGTGAAACATCTTGGAAGGTACTAAAAATTATTTTCTTTTAATCGCTTTGTTTCTCAGTCTGCCGGACGCTGAAACTGTCGGACAATTGTCCGAGTGCCGAAAAATATTGCCGGACAAGTCAATTTTCTGTGGGACATGTCTGGCAAATAGACATTTCGAGCACTGAAGACCAAACCTGGCATCGATACTTCCAAAGCAAATTACACATTTTCATCGCAAACATTCAGGAGAGTTTCCATGATGTCAACATCGCCATGCTGGAGTGATAGGATAATTCACATGGTCTACAGTCAGCTATTAAACCGTTAACGAGCAGGACTATTCATAGGAATCGTAATACCCTCATGGATATTCATATTAACTTCTCAATTGCTCTCAAGTCCAAAGTGCAAATACGTCATGAAGAAAAACCCAATTCGATTATCAACTTATCATTGGGCCTAACCAGTAATTGACTGAGGAGACTTTGGGCCATACAAAGTATCCTCTACCATATGTTTGATCTGCGGGGTCCTAGATTGCTGGAAAAGCATTCAGAGCCATTTCCAGGCAATAAATCTGATTGGGTTACTTGTAACATTTTCAACCTTTATGGACAGTTTTCCATAAAAATTAACATCAATCCCCAATAAAGCTTGACCACAGAATCAAAATATAATTTTAATTTTTCAATTAATCAATCAATTAATCCAGTAAATTCAACAAATGATACCATGACATGTCCACTGGTTACATAATGCCAATCTAAATTTTATGAAGTAATCCGTCGTGGTGTATCATTTCTGAAAGATGAAACAATGTCATCGTAGTCCAGGTCAGTCAGTGCCTCAGCCCATTCAGGCAAATGCACAGTAGCTTGTCCAGTGTCTTTGAGAGGATTCTTGCTCGTAAGAGTGTACAGAGGAGATTCGTATCATCACTGAAAAACCTCGCTCTACTTCAGCAGTGGATGAGTAGGCCTATTCAACAGTTACCAGCATGTCAGAATAAAATTGACATCTTGGATTTTCCGCATAATGTTGACTTGCACTGCGTACCGGAAGTTCAAACACGTTCATAAATCCATAAGTCCATTTCAAAAATCCAATATGGCCGCATCTTGAATTTCCCATGAAACTTTATCATGAAATCCCATGAAATTACTGCATGGATCATTTAGTGTTCAGGGCAGACAACACAAGTTAGAAACTCATCTATTGCAGTTCTTTAGTAAAAATTTCTCACAGCTACTTTCTTCAGTAAAATTACAGCTAGATGAGCTACAGTGTCGTGGCACTATCTTTTAGGGAAAAGTTAGAACAAAAACCATTCTACTGGACATGCGCATGGTCCGAAATGTCCGGTATCGCATCGCAATTCGCGAGGCAAAATATGATATGAACATGTTTCTGTATCGCTTAAGTTGCGATACAAATAAATAACTTTGTTCTCAACAATACTAGCCAAAAAAGGTATCTTGCACAACTGGACCTCAAGGGGAACCTGTGACAAAGATCCATGCACTAATTTCCTGAGAATTCACGATAACAAAATTTCATGAGGAAATTCAAGATGGCCGCCTGGTGGCCATATTAGATTTTCGAATCGGACCAGAAAAGGTATCTTGCGCAACTAGACCCAAAGGGGAACCTGTGTATCAAATTTGAGAAAGATCAATGCAGTAGTTCCTGAGAATTCGCGATAAAGTTTCATGGGGAAATCGAAGATGGCCACCTAGTGGCCATATTGGATTTTTGAATCGGACCAGAAAAGGTGTCTTGCACAACTAGACCCCAAGGGGAACCAGTGTACCGAATTTGAGAAAGATCCATGCAGTGGTTCCCGAGAAATCGCGATAAAGTTTCATGGGGATATCCAAGATGGCCACCTAGTGGCCATATTGGATTTTCGAATCGGACCGAAATAGGTATCTTGTACAACTAGACCCCAAGGGGAACCTGTGTACCACCAGGGCCTGATCTAGACTTTTAGTTTGGGCACCCTTACCTGGCGCAGAGTGTGATAAGTTATAGTGAAATAGGCCGCGATGTGGGACTGTCGAAGCCCATGGAAGCTGTGGGAGTATTGAATGGTCTAAATACAGCCTGATAACTTAATATTTGGCAATAGTAATTGCATTAATATAGGTTTCAGCCTGTTCAGAGGGAATTTGCTAACAAAAATATTTTTTTTTTTTTTTTTTTTTCTCATTTGGGCGCCCAAATTCATGGCGCCCAAACCCGTTATAACGGGTTCAAAAACGGCCTGGATCAGGCCCTGACCACATTTGAGGAAGATCCATGCAGTACTTCCTGAGAAATCACGATAACAATGTTTCATGGGGAAATTCAAGATGGCCGCATGGTGGCCATGTTGGATTTTCGAATTGAAGCAGAAAAGGTATCTTGCACAACTAGACCCCGAGGGGAACCTGTGTACCAAATTTGAGAAAGATCCATGCAGTAGTTCCTGAGAAATCGCGATTAACAATGTTTCATCGGGAAATCCAAAATGGCTGTCTGGTGGCCATATTGGATTTTTGAATCAGACCACAAAAGATATCTTGCACAACTAGACCCCAAGGGGAACCTGTGCACCCAATTTGAGAAAGATCCATGAAGTAGTTCCTGAGAAATCGAGATAAAGTTTCCTGGGGAAATGCAAGATGGCCGCCTGGTGGCCATATTGGATATTCAAATTGGACTAAAGTACACATGTTGTACAACTAGACCCAAAGGGGAACCGGTGTACCAAATTTGAGAAAGATCCATGAAGCAGTTACCGAAAAATAATGATGACAAGATTTCACTGGCAAATTCAAGATGGCCACTATGGCAGCCATATTTAAAATCGTATCGACACTGCATGAACAAATTCTAGTGTACTCATTGAGTACAACATGCATGCCAAGTTTCAGCTTAATCGGCCAAGCGGTTTCAGAGAAGAAGATGTTTACGCGAACGACGGACGACACACATCGGACAATCAGGCCATGACATAAGCCCAGATGAGCTAAAAACAGTGAGTGAGGTACGTTTTTTTCTTTGGTCTCTTTTGGGCGGAATTTATTTTGGGCGCCCATACGTTTTACGTAAGTAAATGTCGGTTGGATACGACCCTGATCTGTGATGTGGGGGAGGGGGGGCATTCAAGTATTATGGACACATGGGGGAAGAGAGAAGCGGGTCAAAAAGTTGGAATATTTTCCTATGTACTCTAGGTTGAATTTTGCGTATGGCGGGGGGGGGGGGGTAAACAAATTCTGAATTTTTTTGTGTATAATAATACTTGAATACTCCCTACACAGCCTCATTCTCGATCTGAAAATCTGTCATCAAACAGAATCACTCGGCTAAACATTGACCTCTGTAGCAGGTCCCAATACTATGGGGTAGTTCGCACAGTGATTCTGGATCCTTATTTTTTATTATTAAAGTGATGCGACAGGGCGCATTCATTTTTTATTGGTATACTCGGATTGATATGTTGAATCAAGGGTAATACAGCATTGTGCTCTCTAGCCAAGTTTACATGGCTTCGTTCGTTCCTACTCAGCCATGCTTCTTCTTTTTGAACTTGCATGTACAGTCCGGGACCACATGTCTCCATGGGCTGTGTGGCTCTATCCGGCAATAAAACAACCCCTCCCTACTCTCTGACCATTACTTTTACCGCCCTACTCTCTGATCATTACTTTTACTCTGACCATTACTTTTACCTCCCTACTCTCTGACCATTACTTTTACCTCCCTACTCTCTGACCATTACTTTTACCTCCCTACTCTCTGACCATTACTTCTACCTCCCTACTCTCTGACCATTACTTTTACCTCCCTACTCTCTGGCCATTACCTTTACCTCCCTACTCTCTGACCATTACTTTTACCTCCCTACTCTCTGACCATTACTTTTACCTCCCTACTCTCTGACCATTACTTTTACCTCCCTACTCTCTGACCATTACTTTTACCTCCCTACTCTCTGACCATTACTTTTACCTCCCTACTCTCTGACCATTACTTTCACCTCCCTACTCTCTGACCATTACTTTTACCTCCCTACTCTCTGACCATTACTTTTACCTCCCTACTCTCTGACCATTACTTTTACCTCCCTACTCTCTGATCATTACTTTTACCTCCCTACTCTCTGACCATTACTTTTACCTCCCTACTCTCTGACCATTACTTTTACCTATAGTTTGGTAAATAATTTGATCACCCTGACAAGTTGATGTGTCTGCAATCAGTCTTCAAACTTCAACTGCCGATTGAATTTCTCATTACTATTTGTATGGGTCACATGATTGGCATGTATCACAGCGTACCAATCACGTGATCTATACAAAGAAGATGGCAGTACTGGTGAAAATTAAATTGGCCACTGATGTTTGAAGATTGATTGCAGACACATCAGCTCCTTGCGGCTATGGAACGGTTTGCTGAACTCCCCATTTAAATACAGTGGACAGAGTGCAGGGGTTGTTTTATTGATGAATAGAGCTGTACGGCCCCTGTAATCTAGGTAAATCAAGATGGTAAATCAGGGGAATACCATCTAGACGATATTCTACGAGATGCCATAATAAGCCAATCACAACAATTTCTGCCTTTTCTCTCTGACAATGACTGACGTTTAGTTCACAGTGATCATGCAACATCTTCGCACGGCACAATCTTTTACCAACAATATGTTGCGGAGATAACATCAAGGCATCTAAGATCAACAGAAAATAATGATCTGTTTGTTCCCAAGCCAAAATCAAATATGCTGACAAGAAGCTTGAGCTACACAGGAGCCAAAATATGGAATTCGCTGGACAAGAAGCTAAGAGAGTCTCCCTCGGTTGGAGCCTTCAAACATCGACTGATAAAAATTCTTCAGGCAAAAAGCATAAGTTAGCTGGATGCCATGATGTTAGATATATTATTATGTGTTTGATGTATACTTTGAATTTGGTTAACTGTTTTCATATATATATTTAATGTACATTGTTTGATTGTTTGTTAGAGGGCCTCTGGGAAGAACAGTTTACACAACTGACAGAGTAAATACTTGTATTTGTTACCCTCAGAAAATAAAGTAATATATATATATCTTTTGATATTCTCTACCCCCCAACAAAGTCCGACTTTTTGGCAGAAGTAAACTCTTTGATCTTTACAGTTTACCACACACACTGTCTGGAAATAATGCCATATTTGGATACCGTTTCAGGATAATGTTTATATTTTAGTCCATTTGCTAGGTACCGCATGTAATTATACTGTGGGCGTAATTTTGAAATCGTTTCACCAAGCCAGTCACCTGATTGGTAATAAATGTAGTTTTCAAAGTTGCACAGGATTTATATAGGGCTGAAGTCCGATATCATATTCTGTGATATTATATCAGAGTTTACGGAGATTGACGGACCCTTGTAGCCTTGTGCTCCCAGACGGTACATGTAAATTCAATAAGAAACGAATGAAGACATGGATATGTGCTCTCTCAACTTTCTATTCTTATAGTTCACTCATGCTCTTTCCATTCTGATCATCAATTAAGAGACATGATAACAACCATGCACCACCTCGGAATATTGACATTCACCTATTTTCTGTGACACCGAGTGTAAATAATATCCGATGCACATGGGGACAATAAACAAAAACAATTTTTTAGGGGGCCTAAGCATATTACACTGATTTTTAATATATTCATCAGCTAACACCTTTTTATTTGCCACAAACAAAATACATAAAACATACCGAGTGATTTTAATTCTGTAACAAAAATTTGGCAATATTAGCCACAAACTTTGATGTTTACTAGTATACATGTTCAATATTTTATTTTATATTATTAACAGTAACAACAAAACATGTTGAAGTTTGTTTGTTGATAATGATTAATTTCTCCGGTTTTCCCAATATAATCATGTTCATTGTTGGGATAAATAATTTGTGGTGCAGCAGAGCACACCGGTCACCGGTAATGAATTTGCCAAACATCAGTGGTCAACTGAACATGCTGGTAAGTGATGTGTTACTTTCGTCCTATTAACGACACACACGTATTTTTAACGTTTGTCGTTTGTTTGTAAGAATGCGTTGTATAACGACACTGGACAATTCTACTCGACTGCCGTGTACAACAACACACAAGAGCAGCGGCCATTTTCTTTCTTTGAAATAGGTCATGACGGTTCGTGCAGTCGAGCACAAAGAACTATCAAAGGGGCTGGTGTTTTAATGCCTTTGTTGATTATTATAGGATTGCTAAAAACTTACATTTATCCGGACTTGATTGAGCGATGTTTCGAGAGAAGAAGAGTCGATGCAACAGCTCAATACGCCTGTTTTTCCAAGCCCGTTGTGTAACACGACACGTCATGAACCGATGAAGGCCTGGATAATTTTTGTCAAGGTATTGTATTCGGTAACTCTCCTGCGCAGCTCCACCAAACACGTTCGATTAACCACGTACTGCTTCTGTGACGGAGATGACAGTGCTCGCAGCGCATGTATCGTTGGCAATGTGATCAAGGGGGAAGTACTCTTGTGCCTTTGTGTTATTTCCCGCGGAAATCTCTTTATGAGTTTCTGGCCTTGTTTGTGGAAGAGTGGTCGACAAAGAGCCTCACTTTTTCGCTCAATTTCTTCTGGAAAATTACCCGGACGCTTAAAGTTTAAAAGTTGTAGGCCTACTATTTTTAACATTGTTTTTTTTTTGTTAAGCTCTGGACACACCAATGAACATTAATTACAATATTTGTATATTAATAAATGTTTTTACAATTCAATTCTTTATTATGCACAGACATGGACATAATGCAATCAGCTAAATGACGAGGGCTACAGGTTTTTAAATAACAAATATGAGATTATATAAATAATATATAAAAATATTTAAAACTAAAAATTGTGAACGAAAATTGTTGGTATTATATCAGCGCCGCGGACCCCCCCTTTGGGAGAGCAAAAACTATCTTAGATACAAAGTCGCCTGGCCTGTGTGATATTGGATGGTCGATGTCTACGTATAAATTTTTCCAATAAATTATGAAAATTAATAAAAATATATATGTATTTTTTTAAATCGATTTTTTTATTTATTTATTTATTTTTTCAAATGTATTTCTCTTTCATCTTTGGCTCAATTAAAGTCATTCTATATAATGTCAAGCCGAGTTACGGTTAAAAGTTACAGGTTTTAATTATCTACCATACCCTGTCCTCTATGACATAGAATAAAAGAGAAGTTGGGAATAGAACCGCTCAACTCAGTCATTTCAAAACATTCTCAAAAAAGAACGAAAGCCTACCTTTCCAAATTGCCACCCGTGTATTACTCCCCAAGTGGACCAACCTTCAGAATGCACTTTGAATATCTGAACCTTCCCTTCAGGAGAGAAATTTCTATGTCATAGAGGATAGGGTATGGTAGATAATTAAAAACTGTAGTAAGTCGGCTTGACAGTATAGGGAATGACTTTAACTGATCCAAAGATGAAAGAGAAATACACTTGGAGCAAAAAAAATACATATATATATATTTATTAATTTTCATGATTTATTAAAAAAAATTATACGTAGACATTGACCATCCAATAACCCACAGCCCCCAATTTCAAATGTGCTCCGGAGGTATACAGTAGGCGACAGTAAGTATTGACTTACAAAGGCAAATAGAATTTAGGAATCATATATTACCATGTTACATGTACAGCTTGTTTTTATAGAACTTTTTCACAACCTACGGTACGGAATTTAATCCTATGTGGCCTGGGCGATTTGGGGTGAGTTGTATACAAAGGCTATATTGCCCACTATTGACATTTGACCTCTGAGGTCAATGAGAGTCAATATGCGCACAATGAAAGTATATAGGGTGCAAATCGGGCCTCATTGATGCATCACAATTTCGTAGTATAAAAGCGCATTTCGAACCCTACTGACCTTGTGGCGCAATGCGCAGAGGTGGTTTGCAGAGGTCACGTGGAAGTCAATTGAGTATAGTAAACCCCTATTCAGTATCCTAAAAAGTATATAAAGGTGATTTAAACGTATATTGACCTTTGACAATGCGCATGCGCGAAAAACGGGCGTGACCTGGGTATGAATGTTTACATCCGGGTCTTTGAATGAATGATATGCATGTACTGACCTGTATCCGGGTACTTCCCATCTGGGTGTTTCCATCTCTACATCCGAGCCCTTATCTGGTGGCTGGCCTATATCTGGTACCGGGGTTACATCATTTTTTTACATCGGGATCTTCGGTGTGGGATCATATGATTCAATGATAGGGGTGCATTCCACACCTAAATGATGTGCGGCTATGGGTTCGGATCTTCGGCCATAAGCAGATGTAAAATCTTTAACAAAAACCCTGTAAACGTATATATTTTCTAAATGGGCACAGTCGTTCCATTATTTCAGGAGACTTGTGAGCTATTAAAATTGAAAAGGAAAGACGTGCAATCCTCCTTAAACCTTCTTCAACTTTTCTGAAAAACTCCATAAAATGTATGAAAATGTGTCAAATTCTACCCGCAACCCAGAGAAAACGTATGAAATGATTTTCTTTTTATGTATGTTAGAGTGTTTCCCGTCCAAAGGACAATTTAAAATGGCGAAAATCAGGGAGTCGACCTACTCGTTTTTTGTAAAATTTTATCGCCATAAAGGAATCATTATTTTCGCTTCCCGAAAAAGTGAACTGACATTTGACTCCTGCGCAGGCCCTGAAAAGGGCCGTTGAAAGTTCTTGTGCGCCGGGGTCAAAGGTCAGTTCCCGTCACGTGACCGGAAGCGGAAGTGACCTCACAGAGGTCATATACAAATTATTGAGGTCAACGGGTGTCCAAATGCTCTTGCAGAATACCGGATAATAATGGTGCGCATGGGTCAAAGGTGTCAAGGCGTAAAGATAGGGCGTTAAGTGGTTGAGACAGGCGTTAAGGCGTAACGACGGACCTTGACGGGTGACAGCCCTTTTTGATGCCCGGGCTATGGACCACGAGCCCAGGTATGGATGTCCACAGGGGTCAAAGGTCAATCGTCATCCAAATTCCCTTTATCGGTCGTTAAGGCGCTGAGACGGGCGTTAAGGTGTAAAGATAGGGCGTTAAGGCGTTGAGACAGACGTTAAGGCGTAACGACGGGCGTTGACGGGCGTCACTGCATTTCGACGTATTGGTGGCAATTCCATGAAAATCAGAGCTTCTGAGCTAGTTCACCAGGACGTTGAAGCGTTAAGCTAAGCGTTGACGGGCGTTGAGACGGGCGTAAAGGCGTAAAGAAAGGACGTTAAGGCGTAACGACGAGCGTTGACGGGCGTTGAGACGGTCGTTAAGGCGGAACGACGGGCGTTGGCGGGCGTCACTGCATTTCAATGTATTTGCGACAATTCCATGAAAATCAGAGCTTCTGAGCTAGTTCACCAGGGCGTTGAAACGTTAAGCTAAGCGTTGACGGGCGTTGAGACGGGCGTTAAGGCGTAAAGATAGGGCGTTAAGGCGTTGAGACGGGCGTTAAGGCGTAACGACGGGCGTTGACGGGCGTTGAGACGGGCGTTGAGACGGGCGTTAAGGCGTAACGACGGACGTCCAACGATGACGTCACTTCTGATCAGCGCAGGGGTCAAAGGTCACTTCCGGTCACGTGGTCAAAAGATGTAAAATCGCCGAGCTCCGCCACATGGGACCTACCACCTCCAGCGGGCGTTGACGGGCCGATGTGTGGTAGTGTGTGGTGGTGGTCGCATGGGTCAAAGGTCAGTTTCGATCACGGCGATCCTATGCAAATTATTGAGGTCAACAGGTGTCCAAATGCTCTTGTAGAATACCGAATAATAATGGTGCGCATGGGCCAAAGGTCACTTCCGTTCAATATGGGTCATCATAGGTGGTATAGCTCCGTTTTTGCCCAGTGTTTGGTGATATAGCCGTGTTTGACCAGGGTGTGTTGTTATAGCCCTGTTTGACCAGTGTTTGGTGGTATATCGCTGTTTGACCATTGTTTGGTAGTATAGCCCTGTTTGACCAGTGTTTGATGGTATAGTCCTGTGTGACCAGTGTTTGGTGATATAGCCCTGTTTTACCAATGTTTGGTGGTATAGCCCTGTTTGACCCGTGTTTGTTGGTATAGCCCTGTTTGACCAGATCAATCGTCCTCCAAATCCCCTTTATCGCACGTTAAGGCGCTGAGACGGGCGTTAAAGCGTAAAGATGGGGCGTTAAGGCGTTGACACGGGCGTTAAGGCGTAAAGATAGGGTGTTAAGGCGTTGAGACGGGCGTTGAGGCGTACCGACGGTCGTTGACGGGCGTCACTGCGTTTCGATGTATTGGTGGCAATTCCATGAAATCAGAACTTCTGAGCTAGTTCACCAGGGCGTTGAAGCGTTAAGCTAAGCGTTGACGGGCGTTGAGACGGGCGTTAAGGCGTAAAGAAAGTGCGTTAAGGCGTTGAGACGGGCGTTAAGGCGTAACGACGGGCGTTGACTGGCGTAACTGCATTTCGATGTATTGGTGCAATGAAAATCAGAGCTTCTGAGCTAGTTCACCAGGGCGTTGAAGCGTTAAGCTAATCGTTGACGGTCGTTGAGACGGGCGTTAAGGCGTAAAGATAGAACGTTAAGGCGTTGAGACGGACGTTAAGGCGTAACGACGGGCGTTAACGGGCGTCACTGCATTTCCATGTATTGGTGGCAATTCCATGAAAATCAGAGCTTCTGAGCATATTGACCTTTGACAATGCGCATGCGCGAAAAACGGGCGTGACCTGGGTATGAATGTATGACCTATATCTGGTATCGGTGTTACATCATTGTTTACATCCGCGTCTTTGAATGAATGATAGGCATGTACTGACCTGTATCCGGGTACTTCCCATCTGGGTGTTTCCATCTTTACATCCGAGCCCTTATCTAGTGGCTGACCTATATCTGGTAGCCGGGTTTCGTCATTTTTTTACATCGGGATCTTCGGTGTGGGATCATATGATTCAATGATAGGGGAGCATTCCACACCTAAATGATGTGCGGCTGTGGGTTCGGATCTTCGGCCATAAGCAGATGTAAAATCTTTAACAAAAACCCTGTAAACGTATATATTTTCTAAATGGGCACAGTCGTTCCATTATTTCAGGAGACTTGTGAGCTATTAAAATTGAAAAGGAAAGACGTGCAATCCTCCTTAAACCTTCTTCAACTTTTCTGAAAAACTCCATAAAATGTATGAAAATGTGTCAAATTCTACCCGCAACCCAGAGAAAACGTATGAAATGAGTTTCTTTTTATGTATGTTAGAGTGTTTCCCGTCCAAAGGACAATTTAAAATGGCGAAAAAACAGGGAGTCGACCTACTCGTTTTTTGTAAAATTTTATCGCCATAAAGGAATCAGTATTTTCGCTTCCCGAAAAAGTGAACTGACATTTGACTCCTGCGCAGGCCCTGAAAAGGGCCGTTGAAAGTTCTTGTGCGCAGGGGCCAAAGGTCAGTTCCCTTCACGTGATCGGAAGCGGAAGTGACCTCACAGAGGTCATATGCAAATTATTGAGGTCAACGGGTGTCCAAATGCTCTTGCAGAATTCCGGATAATAATGGTGCGCATGGGTCAAAGGTGTCAAGGCGTAAAGATAGGGCGTTAAGTGGTTGAGACAGGCGTTAAGGCGTAACGACGGACCTTGACGGGTGACAGCCCTTTTTGATGCCCGGGCTATGGACCACGAGCCCAGGTATGGATGTCCACAGGGGTCAAAGGTCAATCGTCATCCAAATTCCCTTTATCGGTCGTTAAGGCGCTGAGACGGGCGTTAAGGTGTAAAGATAGGGCGTTAAGGCGTTGAGACAGACGTTAAGGCGTAACGACGGGCGTTGACGGGCGTCACTGCATTTCGACGTATTGGTGGCAATTCCATGAAAATCAGAGCTTCTGAGCTAGTTCACCAGGACGTTGAAGCGTTAAGCTAAGCGTTGACGGGCGTTGAGACGGGCGTATAGGCGTAAAGAAAGGACGTTAAGGCGTAACGACGAGCGTTGACGGGCGTTGAGACGGGCGTTAAGGCGGAACGACGGGCGTTGGCGGGCGTCACTGCATTTCAATGTATTTGCGACAATTCCATGAAAATCAGAGCTTCTGAGCTAGTTCACCAGGGCGTTGAAACGTTAAGCTAAGCGTTGACGGGCGTTGAGACGGGCGTTAAGGCGTAAAGATAGGGCGTTAAGGCGTTGAGACGGGCGTTAAGGCGTAACGACGGGCGTTGACGGGCGTTGAGACGGGCGTTGAGACGGGCGTTAAGGCGTAACGACGGACGTCCAACGATGACGTCACTTCTGATCAGCGCAGGGGTCAAAGGTCACTTCCGGTCACGTGGTCAAAAGATGTAAAATCGCCGAGCTCCGCCACATGGGACCTACCACCTCCAGCGGGCGTTGACGGGCCGATGTGTGGTAGTGTGTGGTGGTGGTCGCATGGGTCAAAGGTCAGTTTCGATCACGGCGATCCTATGCAAATTATTGAGGTCAACAGGTGTCCAAATGCTCTTGTAGAATACCGAATAATAATGGTGCGCATGGGCCAAAGGTCACTTCCGTTCAATATGGGTCATCATAGGTGGTATAGCTCCGTTTTTGCCCAGTGTTTGGTGATATAGCCGTGTTTGACCAGGGTGTGTTGTTATAGCCCTGTTTGACCAGTGTTTGGTGGTATATCGCTGTTTGACCATTGTTTGGTAGTATAGCCCTGTTTGACCAGTGTTTGGTGGTATAGTCCTGTGTGACCAGTGTTTGGTGATATAGCCCTGTTTTACCAATGTTTGGTGGTATAGCCCTGTTTGACCCGTGTTTGTTGGTATAGCCCTGTTTGACCAGATCAATCGTCCTCCAAATCCCCTTTATCGCACGTTAAGGCGCTGAGACGGGCGTTAAAGCGTAAAGATGGGGCGTTAAGGCGTTGACACGGGCGTTAAGGCGTAAAGATAGGGTGTTAAGGCGTTGAGACGGGCTTTGAGGCGTAACGGCGGTCGTTGACGGGCGTCACTGCGTTTCGATGTATTGGTGGCAATTCCATGAAAATCAGAACTTCTGAGCTAGTTCACCAGGGCGTTGAAGCGTTAGGCTAAGCGTTGACGGGCGTTGAGACGGGCGTTAAGGCGTAAAGAAAGTGCGTTAAGGCGTTGAGACGGGCGTTAAGGCGTAACGACGGGCGTTGACTGGCGTAACTGCATTTCGATGTATTGGTGCAATGAAAGTCAGAGCTTCTGAGCTAGTTCACCAGGGCGTTGAAGCGTTAAGCTAATCGTTGGCGGTCGTGGAGACGGGCGTTAATGCGTAAAGATAGAACTTTAAGGCGTTGAGACGGACGTTAAGGCGTAACGACGGGCGTTAACGGGCGTCACTGCATTTCGATGTATTGGTGGCAATTCCATGAAAATCAGAGCTTCTGAGCTAGTTCACCAGGGCGTTGAAGCGTTAAGCTAGGCGTTGACGGGTGTTAAGGCGTTGAGACGCGCGTTAAGGCGTAACGACGGGCGTTGACGAGCGTTGACACGGGGTTAAGGCGTAACGATTGGCGTTGACGGGCGTCACCATTTCGATATATTGGTAGCAATTACATGAAAATCAGAGCTTCTGAGCTGGTTCACCAGGGCGTTGAAGCTTTAACCTAAGCGATGACGTGCGTTACTGTCTAAGTTTGATTGGCTGAAATCTGCGTAATAGCGCGTTGAGACGGGCGTTAAAGCGTAAAGATAGGGCGTTAAGGCAATGAGACGGGCGTTAAGGCGTAACGACGGGCGTTGAGACGGGCGTTGAGACGGGCGTTAAGGGGTAACGACTGGCGTTGACGGGCGTTGGGCACGCCTCACGGGCGTTGGTCATGCCTCACTCACTCACTCACCATCGTTAGTGCGTCCATGCGTTAAGACTGGCGTTGGGTACGCCTCACGGGTGTTGGGCACGCCTTCCTCACTCACTCACTCACTTACTCACCAGCTTTAGTGCGTCCATGCGCTAAGACGGGTGTTGGGTACGCTTCACGGGCGTTGGGCACGCCTCACTCACTCACTCACTCATCGCATGTTCCACGGTCCCCGGATGTAACAACCCGGATGTAGAAGACCCGGATGTAAGACCAGGGTACCCGGATGTAGACAAGAACCCGGATGAATGGAAAAAACCCAGTCAGTACAGGTCTAAACATATAGAGTCACGCGAAGACAGGCCCGGATGTAGGACCCGGATGATGGAAAAAAACCCATGAGCAATGGTACAAGTCTAAACATGATCACGCCCGATTCACGCACACCAGAAGTGACATCATCGCCGATACAGGTCAGTACATGCCTATCATTGAATCATACGATCCCACACCGAAGACCCGAATGTGAAAAAATGATGTAACCCCGATACCAGATATAGGTCACCCACCAGATAAGGACCCGGATGTAAAGATGGAAAAACCCCTATGGGAAGTACCCGGATACAGGTCAGTGCATGCCTATCATTGAATCATACGATCCCACACCGAATACCCGGATGTAAACAATGATGTAACCCCGATACCAGATATAGGTCAGACATTCATACCCAGGTAACGCCCGTTTTTTTCGCATGCGCATGGTCAAAGGTCAATATGCGTTTAAATCACCTTTATATACTTTTTAGGATACTGAGTAAGGGTTTACTATACTCACGTGACCTCCACAAACCTCCCCTCTGCGCATTGCGCCGCAAGGTCAATAGGGCTCGAAATGCGCTTTTATACTACGAAATTGTGATGCATCATGGGATAGAGTGTACTCAGAGGTCAAAGGTCAATGAGGCCCGATTTGCTCTCTATATACTTTTATTGTGCGCATATTGGCTCTCATTGACCTCAGAGGTCAAAGGTCAATGGTGGGCAGCATAGCCTTTGTATACTACTGGGGTGTACCGCAACCTGGGGGGGGGCGCATTTTTGCTATCGTTAGGGCTAGAGGGCTGAAACTTACCAGATTATAGCATTGGGTCAAGCTCTACAAGAAAATGTTTAAAAAAATCCAAGATGGCCGCCATGATGATGTCACTGTAACGTCATCTTCAAAAAGAGCATTTTTGACCATTTTTTTTGTCAGAATTTTCGATTTTTTTATTTTGTTTCTTCTTCTTCGCAAAAACTGCATGATAAATTAGTAAATAATAATCTGATATGAAATCAAATAGATTTTACCCACTTTTTCATACAAAAAAGCAAAAAAATTGAAGAAATATGACAAAAATATCACTTTTCTGGTACCTCACACGGCCGCCATTTTGAATTTACCCATGATCCTCTACTCGGGGGTCATGCAAATAAGCTGAAAATGACACCAATATAATAATCTAAAAAGTCAGGAAGTTTCAGCTCTCAATTTTTTGTCGTTCCAGAGATAGGAGCAAAAAACCAACAGGGGGAGGGGGGAGTGCCCCCCCCTCAGGCCAGGTAGGGTTAACGATATTCTTCAGAGCAATTAGGCTGCATAACGGCTACAAATGACCCATCCTCGCGAGCCAGTATATCGATCGATCTATTGGTATCGATACACTGGCTTGGTTAGTTACCCATACGAGTTCTGGATATAAATAAATGAAGGGGTTTCCCCTGAATCAACCCAATCAGTGAACGCGCTAAGCTGGTTGATTAGGCCAATCCGCTGCGAGGCATGAGATGGGACAGGTTTCAATTTCATCGCGGGACATCGGAAGTCAAAGCAAAAACCGCAGGCTGGGGATACCGACATCCTAATTCAAAACAAGCACATGGTATGAAATGTACGAGATTGTATAATAGAGACATCGACTCGAGAACTCATTCGAATCACCAAAAATGTCCAGGTAAACCCTCTGCGAGGATTTAGGGATTACCTGGACTTGTGAAGATGCAAATGACCGTGTATTCTGTAATTTTAACTGCAATCGTCGTGACAGAAATACTTGCGGTAGCCCATACCGAAATTGAAACTGAAGGTAAACTCTGTAGACAAGAAACACTTTTCTCAATAAACAGGTCAGGGAAAAGGACTAACTGGAATATATATCCCGATTGGGGAAAAATATCTCACTTTGGATATTCTTTTTTATACTTCCATATTTTCAAGCTGGCATATTTTGCTAGTTATTCTGTTCGTATAAAGACATACAACAGTGGTAAGCGATGTGAACTATTCTGCGACAACAACACGAACAAATAATGCACGTAATTGCAATATGACGAAGTATAACTTTCATCGAGAAAAAGTAAGCAAAATTATACAAACGCATTGGCAGTTTTGTGAAATTTTATCTCTTTTTTTTGTCTTAGTTTAGACGCCGAATTTGCCAAACTTGGATTTAATATCTCAATTGGTCTTTTGATCTGAGTGAGCGAGTGAGTAAAATATATTTCAGTCATATAACGACGTTTGAGTCCTATTCTTTTTCACTCACGGGAACCTCACGGGTGTCCCAGTTAGTCGCCTCTTACGATAAGCTGTCTGAGGTGCTTGACATCATGTACTACTTGTGAATGCGTCTGATGATGCACGATGGAAGAGAAGGAGACGGAGACCAACATTCAATTAGACATGTTATATTTCACCTCCAGCGGAAGTCTGGAGAAGTCCCGGGCTGAATCAATATTATCCAATCGTTACGCAATGCATATATAATGAGCTATTAAGGATGCGCGCCTAGTGCATGTATGTCCATATGCCTAGAAAGGCATAATATCACAGTGCTGAGGCTATTTCTTACCATGCATGACCTGGGGTGTGCACGACGACATCCCAGGTCAACCCCGGGAGCCCCACGGGGCGTCTTCTGATCTGACCTGAATGTACCCTTACCCTTGCAACAAGTGACACGTGTTCTGCTGTCAAAATCTTCAAAGACACATCCTGAACCCACCCACTGACAAAATAATTGAGTCGGAATCCAGTGATTAATACTATGGTGTTCACTATATGAATATGCATGTGTAACGAAAGTGCAGCAATGCAAATGACCCCTTGGGTTCCCCTTTAATAAATCACTGCTTGTGTTCTGACACGTGACTACTGTGAAATCGAAAGTGACATTGTGTTTACGTGTGCGGTTCACTCACCTGATGGAATTCAACGCTGTAATTTCCTAGAATGAACTACAATAATCCGGGAGACAGACAATGCCTCGGAATCCCGGTGAAATTATCCCAAACGATCAGTTGGGACGGCGAAAGGAACCCTGGTGAAGCTCGCTTGTTTCGCTGTAGATGACGTCAGTCAGGAATCCGGAAGTCAACATTGAAGAATATGCAGATGAAGGACAGTGAACTTTGCGGTCGTCGTATGAATTAACTAGAGAGAGTTGGAAGCTGAAATTTACCAGGTACGTCCGTTATGAATTATGGTTTGTTCCTCCAGCGAGGTCCAGATAAACTGATCGTGGAAGTGTGGTAATTTGACAATAAAGAGGGCGCTGGAGAGCGTTCTGTTTCTATCTTTATCCGCAGAAGAGCGGTAGCCCTATATAAGACAGCTCCCGCTGGAACGAAACAGACCAGCAGAAACTCCCAGGTGAGAGGACGCATAATTGTATCGGGGAGAAGAAATCCAATACATTGCCGGGCCGGAGAAGGGCCGTTATCAGGCCGCCGAATTCTTGCCGCCGCCGGGCCGGGACCAGGCCGCCGAATTGGAGAGGAGCCGCCACCGAATTCCATAGCATCATAGCATACATTTACACTCACTTACATTCATACGTCCGGGCTGCGTTTACTCTACTCCTATCTCTACCTGACTCAACCGTATTGTACAGTTGTGCGGGTACAGCAGTGGGAAATAGAGTATAGACACTTATCGTTAACGGTTATTTCCAACTCTACCTGACTCTCGTCCGTATTGCACAGACGTGCAGGTTTAGCTCTGGAAATTAACTAACGGCGTTAGTATTGATAGCATGGCCATATCTTAACCGCATCTCTACATGTCTCGTCCGTAATGCACAGATGTGTGGGTACGGCACTGTGGTTAATGGTATCGATAAAGCTGTAGCCGGTAGGAGATGCTCGTCTCTGTGAAGAGGGTACAGCTAAACCAAATCAAACACAGTTCCTACATAAACAATTATCCATGCACACACGTACTTAAACACACAACCTACGGGTTGAAATACATTCACGCTAACACTCACAATCTATAGGCCCAGGTCTAGAGCTTGATATATATATACACCTACCCAGTAAATCGTACCATAAACGATTATCCATTCACGCCCCCATTTCTTACGGTCTCTCACAACCCTGTACACACCTTGTGTAATTCACGGCCAATCATTTATTAATACTGTCCCATACAGTAGTATATAAGGGGGGAATCCTAGACCAGATGCCCACCCATTGCGGATGACCATACAGTAGTATGTGAAGAGGGTTCATAGACCAGGTGACCATACAGTCGTGTGTGAAGAGGGTTACTAGACCAGATGCCTACCCATCCACCTTGTGTTATCGATGTCCGATCCTATGTGGACCGTGTAGCAGTGAACTCTAGCCTTGATGATTCGTCCTTGGAGCCGGGCCGCGGAGTGAGTCGCCGTGAGCGGGGTCGCTGAAGCCTGGGGGTGTATTCCTACGAGGGGTGCCGTGTGCGGCTGTGGTGAGCCGTGCAGTTGATTAGCCCTGCGGTGTTACAGAGAGACGGGTCGGTGCCGTAGAAGCCTTTGTACTGTGATAGTGCTGACGTGCCCAGGCCGTCCGCATCCATTGACAGTTACCAACGCTTGGAGGGGCCAGGTCGTGTAAGACGAGACACGACGTACAGTCCATCCATATGGGAGTGGACGAAGACCTGGAGAAGGAAGATAGACGCTGGATTGAACCACGAAGACCTAGGGAAGGAAGATAGACGCTGGACCCAACCACGAAGCCCTGGGGAAGGAAGATAGAAGTTGGACCCAACCACGAGAGAACCGGTCGTTACCAGACTGTGGCTGTGACCAGGCCTGATCGCGATATAGCTAGGGCTATATAATTTTGTATATATCTTTCTATTATATTGGACTTCGGTTAAAGATAACTATAAGAATACAGGTAAATCCAATTCATAGATCAGGGATCTTCTTTTCAGGGATTGTACGCTACCGCGATCTGAATCCTGTATTCCTGCTCATAGAATTATATGTCAGTATTGTATTAATTTGCTTTGGTTGTCATTACATGTTTTCCTTTCCAACCTCCTCGATCCAGACAAGGTGACAGGTTGAATCGAACTCCCTCGTTGCCCAAGACCAGTGCACGAGTGCGTTCCCGGTAGCCTGACAGTTTGTCTTGGGGACCCTGCGCACTCTCTTGTGGATCTGAAACATCCATTCCCCACGTAAACGTTTCCACTGGAGGCAGCGGTGGGATGGCCAACATCTGGGAGACGAAGGAAAGGAGACCAAGCCTGGCGGATAGAATGGATCCGGACCAGACAACCATGAATATGACTGAAGATTTCGGCGCCGAGTTACGACGATCGGGAGCCATGGGTCAACCACCTGACGGAAGAGGAGCCCGACCGAAATTCTCCACGACGCCGAGTCCACGGGAACGACATGAGACGGAAAGAGGCGTGGCTTCCGGACGATCAACCACAGCAACTCTGGGTTATGAAAATCTTCTTGATTTGTCCACACAGGAACTAGAATCGGTGCTGTTGGCACCACCAGCCGATCTGGCACCACGAGAAGTCCATACAACCCGAGGGAAGAAGACCGGGGGAAGGAAGACAGACGCTGGACATAACCACGGAGGGGCCAGGTCGTGTAAGACGAGACACGACACGACGGTGGGATGGCCAACATCTGGGAGACGAAGGAAAGGAGACCAAGCCTGGCGGATAGAATGGATCCGGACCAGACAACCATGAATATGACTGAAGATTTCGGCGCCGAGTTACGACGATCGGGAGCCATGGGTCAACCACCTGACGGAAGAGGAGCCCGACCGAAATTCTCCACGACGCCGAGTCCACGGGAACGACATGAGACGGAAAGAGGCGTGGCTTCCGGACGATCAACCACAGCAACTCTGGGTTATGAAAATCTTCTTGATTTGTCCACACAGGAACTAGAATCGGTGCTGTTGGCACCACCAGCCGATCTGACACCACGAGAAGTCCATACAACTCTGGGTTATGAAAATCTTCTTGATTTGTCCACACAGGAACTAGAATCGGTGCTGTTGGCACCACCAGCCGATCTGACACCACGACCTTCAGCGGAGATTGCTACCGAAGATCGACCGACTGGTAGGGGGCGTGAGCCAGAAGATGAGCAGCCCGACGTAGACCTGAGACGAGAGGTAGAAGACCAGCGTGAAGCCATTAAGGATAGCTATCGACTTAGAGGGTCAAAATTGGTCATTTCTTCATTCAAATATTCACTATTTCCTCTAACATTTGGTGAAAAAATGAAATCAAAATTATAAATTGAAGTGCTTCAATATTAGGATTAAAAATTTAGTTTCCGAGGCACAATTAAACAGATTGCCTTAGCTTGGGCTTGGCTACTATTATTTTGTCTGTTAAATTTCCCTTTCCAAAACTCATTTCCGCAGTTTTAGCTAATTATCTATTAGTTCTACTTATTTACATTAATGTACCCCCTTCTGATCAAAACCATGCAAACATCCTTATTTTTGTTTCTAATTATGACAGCGACACTTCACTCAGACACCCGCCGCGAAGTAATCTACACAGGTGTGAACAAGTTTTAGCAGGTTTTTAAAGTTTAAATTGGACTTTAAACCGACTTGATGGAAAAACCCTTAGTGTAATAGTTATCCAGAATAAACAGGAATTCGAGTAGGTCCCATTAGACAGATTAAAAATGTATTTGACAATAGAATTCAAGCAAAAAATAGGAATTAATTCATCAAATGTATAGCCGGACACATTTTGTCCGATTTCTAGCCTTTCATTTTTGTACAAAATCCGAGATTTAAACGTTTATTTCTCGAAAAGTATCCATGCTACGCTTTTGAAATTTGGCATGCTTGTTACTTATAAGGTGATCTAGTAAAGTTTATCTCACTTTTTGTATGTTCGGATTAGTTTTTTAATTATTCAACTTTTAAGACAAACGACCGTAAAAAAGTACATTTTTTTCAATTTATTTTAGTAAAATAGCTATAAAAACAAAACCAGGCAAAAATTTTAAAAAATGAGATAGCCTTTACTAGTTCGAATTGTCTCCTACCAAGGTATACCATCAAAGTTGAAACAAGACCAACAGTTTTCATGAAATTTCAATTGATAAATGGACGCTATTGTTTTCATTTAAATTTTTTAAATTGGAATATTTTCTACACAGTAGCAGCGTCAGTTATACAAATCATATAATTGGAATCCCTAGGATGTATGCTTTCATAGTATATATAGTTTATTATGGTTATCTTGTATATTTATTGATACAGACGACAAATTGTCATGGGGGTGCAAAAACTGCCTCTTAGGGCATAGCTATCCTTAACGCATTATGTACATCGGTGAGCGCCATGATGGGACAGATGTCAACGATGCTGAAGAGTCAAAGTTCCCGCGACGAGATGACTTAACTTAATAGTGAAGATTACAGCCATTCTGGTCCGGCCGGACTGGAAGGAGGACAACGAGCCGCAGAGACGGCGCAACGGGGCCATGCTGAATCTGAAACTGGGATGCGACCGAGGCGAGATGAGTCACCGCCAAGAATAAGCCGGGATGAACCACCTTGCCGGGATGAACCACCTTGCGGTAATCAGCCATTACAGACGTCAACGCCCAACACGGCGATGGTCAAGGCCGCTACCTACTAAGGTAGGCGTGAGTATTTGGCTCACTTCGGGCACTGCGCCGTGATAAATGGGTGGACGTACCAGCAACAGGGTCAATACCTAGCCGTCGCTTTACGGGGGTCAGCACAGCAAGTACTAACCAGCCTGAAGTCTGCACCGGGCAGTACCGACTATGATCGTTTGAAGGAAGACTTGGAGAAGCGTTTTGCCCCTCGGAATCAGATGGACCTGTGCAAGTCTCAGCTGAGGTCTAGACACCGCGAGAGGGATGAAGATCTTCCGGGCCTGGCTCCGGCATTGATCCGCCTGACACAGCTGGCTTATCCTGATGCCGGAGACGACATTCAAGGTACTCTCGCTAAGGATCAGTTCCTGGACGCCATCGATGATGAGCTGAGATTTCAAGTCTGGCAGACGAGGCCTAAAACCTTGGATGCGGCGGTACATGCGGCCGTGGAAATAGAAGCATTCAAGAGATATCGTCGACATGAAACATGGGCAACAACCAGAGCTGTTCATGGCAATAAAAAGATGACAACGGAGACTCAGCAACTGAAGGAAGTGAAGCGATTATTGGAACAGCTTCAGGGAGACACTGAATCACTGCGACAGCAACAACCACGACGATACCAGTCGAGATGGGGACATAGACGTGGCCAACAACGATCATACAGCAACCGAGATTGGTCACCAAGGTGCTGGACGTGCGGTAAACATGACCATTATCGAGCGAATTGCACTGAAGGCCGTAGACGAGATGGTTCCCGACCGCTGGATCAACCAAAAACGTCTTTGGCGGCACCCACGTATCAACTGGTGGTGGACGATACTACAGCTTTTCCTCACAGATACAAGCCTGGTGATCAGGTTTGCTTGAGAGGGCCTTTTATTGTGAAAGAAGCCCTGACGTGGCTGGTGGCATCCGTGTATTCCATCGTGATCTTTTAAAGCTCTTCTACCCCAGAGAGACGTCGGATAGCGAGACCACGGAGTCTGCGGAGAAGGATGGTGATGTCGAATCTGCGAACGACCCCGAGCCCACGACGGTCTTTCCATACCCAGTGGAGCACCCAGCTGCAGTGAGATCTCCAGCACCTCGGCAGACGAGAAGTGGACGAAGAACCCGGCGTCCTTGGAGATTGGCAGATTACGAGATTGGATTACCGCCGGATTCCCCTGTTGAAGTTGAGTCGCCTCTTCCGGAAGAGAAGATGGCCTTGCCGGAGACGTGGAGTCCTCCACGGACGACTCGTGGACGTCGTATCCAGCGACCGGGGCGTTTTAATGACTACGATTTAGCCTGCAAGTGGACAGGAGATGCACGACCGTACGGTCGGAGAAATATGGTTGATGCGCGTGATTGTCGAGGGATGACCTGTGGTGAAGGGCCGACCTGCAGGTGCTCTTGTGGGCGACAAACACAGGCTGGCCGACCCAGAGGCTGCACTGCCTCAGATGCATGATGAACAGACTCCAGCAAGAGACGGCTGTGGCCTGCTGTGGACCTGATGTCCATTCTACCTGTCGACGACTTGGCCAGGAAGTCAAGAGGACCGTCGCACTGTAATCTTTTTGTATATACGTTGTACATATGTTCTGTTCTACACACCCGTGCTGCTGGTAGCGTGACGAGAGCCATGACGAGGCCGTCATGTTCTTCGAAGGCGGGGGTAGTGTAACGAAAGTGCAGAAATGCAAACGACCCCTTGTGTTCCCCTTTAATAAATCACTGCTTGTGTTCTGACACGTGACTACTGTGAAATCGAAAGTGACATTGTGTTTTAGGTGTGCGGTTCACTCACCTGATGGAATTCAACGCTGTAATTTTCCTAGAATGAACTACAATAATCCGGGAGACAGACAATGCCTCGGAATCCCGATGAAATTATCCCAAACGATCAGTTGGGACGGCGAAAGGAACCCTGGTGAAGCTCGCTTGCTTCGCTGTAGATGACGTCAGTCAGGAATCCGGAAGTCAACATTGAAGAATATGCAGATGAAGGACAGTGAACTTTGCGGTCGTCGTATGAATTAACTAGAGAGAGTTGGACGCTGAGATTTACCAGGTACGTCCGTTATGAATTATGGTGTGTTCCTCCATAGCCATATTTATCCAGCCAAGTCCAGATAAACTGATCGTGGAAGTGTGGTGATTTGACAATAAAGAGGGCGCTGGCATCGTCGACTTCTGTTTCTACCTTTATCTGGAGGAGAGCGTTCTGTTTCTACCTTTATCCGCAGAAGAGCGGTAGCCCTATATAAGACAGGCTCCCGCTGAAACGAGGCAGACCAGCAGAAACTCCCAGGTGAGAGGACGCATAATTGTTTCGGGGAGAAGAAATCCAATACATTGCCGGGCCGGAGAAGGGCCGTGATCAGGCCGCCGAATTCTTGCCGCCGCCGGGCCGGGACCAGGCCGCCGAATTGGAGAGGAGCCGCCGCCGAATTCCATAGCATCATAGCATACATTTACAGTCACTTACATTCATACGTCTGGGCTGCGTTTACTCTACTCCTATCTCTACCTGACTCAACCGTATTGTACAGTTGTGCGGGTACAGCACTGGGAAATAGAGTATAGACACTTATCGTTAACGGTTATTTCTAACTCTACCTGACTCTCGTCCGTATTGCACAGACGTGCAGGTTTAGCTCTGGAAATTAACTAACGGCGTTAGTGTTGATAGCATGGCCATACCTTAACCGCATCTCTACCTGTCTCGTCCGTAATGCACAGATGTGCGGGTACGGCACTGTGGTTAATGGTATCGATAAAGCTGTAGCCGGTAGGAGATGCTCGTCTCTGTGAAGAGGGAACAGCTAAACCAAATCAAACACAGTTCCTACATAAACAATTATCCATGCACACACATACTTAAACACACAACCTACGGGTTGAAATACATTCACGCTAACACTCACAAGCTATAGGCTCAGGTCTAGAGCTTGATATATATACACCTACCCAGTAAATCGTACCATAAACGATTATCCATTCACGCCCCCATAAGCTAACGGTCTCTCACAACCCGGTACATACATTGTGTAATTCACGGCCAATCATTTATTAATTCTGTCCCATACAGTAGTATATAAGGGGGGAATCCTAGACCAGATGCCCACCCATTGCGGATGACCATACAGTAGTATGTGAAGAGGGTTCATAGACCAGGTGACCATACAGTCGTGTGTGAAGAGGGTTACTAGACCAGGTGCCTACCCATCCACCGTGTGTTATCGATGTCCGATCCTATGTGGACCGTGTAGCCGTGAACTCTAGCCTTGATGATTCGTCCTTGGAGCCGGGCCGCGGAGTGAGTCGCCGTGAGCGGGGTCGCTGTATTCCTACGAGGGGTGCCGTCTGCTGCTGTGGTGAGCCGTGCAGTTGATTAGTCCTGCGGTGTTACAGAGAGACGGGCCGGTGCCGTAGAAGCTTTTGTACTGTGATAGTACTGACGTGCCCAGGCCGTCCGCATCCATTGACAGTTACCAACGCTTGGAGGGGCCAGGTCGTGTAAGACGAGACACGACGACGACGAGAAGTCCATACAGCCCGAGGGAAGAAGACCGGGAGAAAGAAGACAGACGCTGGACATAACCACGGAGAGAGAACCGGTCGTGACCAGACTGTGGCCGTGACCAGGCCTGATCGCGATATAGCTAGGACTATATAATTTTGTATATATCTTTCTATTATATTGGACTTCGGTTAAAGATAACTATAAGAATACATGTAAATCCAATTCATAGATCAGGGATCTTCTTTTCAGGGATTATACGCTACCGCGATCTGAATCCTGTATTCCTGCTCATAGAATTATATGTCAGTATTGTATTAATTTGCTTTGGTTGTCATTACAGGTCTTCCTTTCCAACCTCCTCGAACCAGACAAGGTGACAGGTTGAATCGAACTCCCTCGTTAGCCAAGATCAGTGCACGAGTGCGTTCCCGGTAGCCTGACAGTTTTCTTGGGGACCCTGCGCACTCTCTTGTGGATCTGAAACATCCATTCCCCACGTAAACGTTTCACATGTATGAATATGCATGCCACTGATCACGTGACATGAGTATTAAAGGGATGCCCACTGTTAGAGGCGGACAGAATTAGAAAGCATTGTGCCGGGATATGTGACTGGGTAATATATTTCACTCAATTTTTATAAGCAAACCGCTTGTCGCAATCATTAACCTGTCTTTCCAATCCGGAGTCGTGCCATTAGCGATGAAAACGGCAAAGGTGACACCTATTTTTAAGTCTGGTAACAATACATTAATGGAGAATTATAGATCGATATCCGTTTTACCGTGCTTTAGTAAATTGCCTGGAAAAATTGCTTCAAAACGTCTTAACGAATTCCTTGAAACATTTGTCATCCTTTGTTCTAATCAATTCGGTTTCAGATCAAACCACTCCACTTTCATGGCCGTCCTGTCTCTATACGAATCTCTAATCTTAGCGAAAGAATCTACGCTCTATAGCATCGCCACGTTTCTAGACCTTTCGAAAGTTTTCGATACTGTAAACCACCATATTCTTCTTCAAAAACTAGAACACTATAGATTTAGAGGAATTAGTAATGATTGGTAATGATTGATTCAAAAATTCCGCAGGAGTAGTATTATAAGAGCATATTCGACCATATTGACCTTTGACCTCTGAGTGCACTCTATCCCATGATGCAACGCGAGAGGTCAAGGTCATGTGTGACGTCACTTCCGGTGTTCGTGAATCGAGCGTGACCTCTCCTGGGTATGGTATGATGAATAGGAATGTACTAGAACATCCGGGTCCTACTATCGGGGTGACATCATTGTTTACATCCGGGTCTTCGGTCTGGGGAATGTCTGACCTATATCCGAGTCCTACTATTGGGGTTACACGAAAGTTGTCTGCGCAGTTGTTTTCTGCGCAGGTGTTCTGCGCAAGTCCCCTCCCCCCGATCACGTGACCTTAGGGGGATGTATTCCTCGGCGGTGATGCTGTCTGGCGGTGATGCGGTCTTGGAAGCCTCCGAGGATAGAAAATAGTCCCAAATACGCGGGTTTTCGTGAGAATCATCTGGAATGTTCGGCAATCTTCAGGGGCGAGAGGGGCCCCTAGTGGACCGATTGGATCGAGTGAGGTGTCAGAGTGAAGCCCTCCTCCAGGGCGATCACGTCATGAGTAGTTGCGTATAAATTGAGGATTTGTCCCCGAAAATGTAAAAAGCGGAACACGGACTTTATCCCTAAAATAGGGGAAACCCCTATCAACCATGTCCAAAAGGGCTAATATCGGTCCCCGGGCTTATCGGGGCCTGGCTATCAAGTAATAGGTGGGTGTATGTAAAATGAGGATTTGTCCCCGAAAATATAAAAAGCGGAACATGGACTTTACCCCTAAAATAGGGGAAACCCCTATCAACCATGTCCAAAAGGGCTAATATCGGTCCCCGGGCTTATCGGGGCCTGGCTATCAAGTCGTAGGTGGGTGTATGTAAAATGAGGATTTGTCCCCGAAAATATAAAAAGCGGAACACGGACTTTACCTCTACAATAGGGGCCTGATTCGCACATTTGCATCTATACGGGAAAATGCATGTATGGGGTATGGGTGTGGTCATTTTTTGTGAATTTTACTATGGGTTGTTTGGTCTTGTTTTTGTCGTCTCGGACTGCAGAACACGATGGGCGGGATCTCGAAGTTAAGCGGTGAAATTTTTCGAAAAGTTCACGGAGGTCTGGATAGGCCCATAGGCCCATACTGGCTCAGGGGGATAGATCCATATTGGGTAATTCACACATGTTCATTGCGGTATGGGTTGTTTGGTCTTGTTTTTCTCGTCTCACCACGTAGTACACGATGGGAGGGGTCTCGAAGTTAAGCGGTGAATTTTTGTTAAAAGTTCACTGAGGTCTGGATAGGCCCATAGGTTCATACTGGCTTCGGGGGATAGGTCCATACTGGGCAATTCACACATGTTCATTGCGGTATGGGTTCTTTGGTCTTGTTTTTCTCGTCTCGGGCTGTAGAACACGATGGGAGGGGTGTCGAAGACGGGGTCTCGTATCGAATACGGTTAAGCTACACCGTGACGGCTGGACCAAATTTAAACGGGTGTTGAGCGGTAAACAAGAAGGGAACCTCATCCACATAGACAATGCCATCTACGTACACCGTGGACCCTTCTTCCCACGCCTGGGTCGTTACCAGGGCCCTACGCGAGATTTCACCCTACACCCCGATCTGTGGACAACCTTCGAGAAAGTTGTGCCTATTGTGGCCCAGCTGTTTACACCGAACGAGCGGTCAGCTGCTCAGTTGGGCTGGGCTCGTGCCCTGAGTGAGGTGGCGGCAGAACCCAATGAGCAAATCATCAACCGCGACAAGAAGGAAGACGAGGGGGACTATCCGGTTCTCACCTCCGTGACCTACAGAGATGTCTTGGATAAACACGGTAGTCTACCGTCGGAGGACGACGACGTCATAGATTACCCGGATAGGCTCAGTCAGCCCAGTGACATGACCACCCGATCCTTTGATCTCACGTCATAAACTTTTTCTCTCTATAAATAAGAGAGACAGTCAAATCTTGTACCATTCACGTACTGACCATGACGGAGGATATTATACGGACGTTTCTCAGCTTGACCCCCGAGGTCTTCCTGCACGTCTATGCGGATACGGTCGATATCATGGACGAGGTGAGAGACATCTGTGATGCGGACCCTACACAACCCTGCCCGGTTAACATTCGTCTGTCCCGGGAGGGCTGGACCAAATTCAAACGGGTGTTGTCTGGTGAACTGGACGGCGACCTCATCCACTTGTGTCACGATGTGTACGTCCGACTCGGCCCCTTCTTTGCTCAATTGGCTCGGCTAGATGGGGGTACAGTGCCTTTTACCCGTCATCCAGTTCTATTGTCTGCATTGGAAGATGCCATGGCAGATGTGGAATCAAGTGCTTACGGAGGAAGAGCGGTCATCAGACGAGTTGGACTGGTCATTTGCCTTGGACGATGTGCTGGCAAAAGCCAAAGAAAAAAATCAGAAAGAAACTCCGACCTCGGCACAAAATATACCCGTTATAAATAAATGGAGCCAGGGTCCATCATCAGTTGTCACCATGAAGAGCTGGGAGAAAGTGTTGGATTACAAGCGTCTGGTCCGTCATCCATAATTCAGCCGTTGTCCATTAGAGAATATCCGCGTCCATATTCCAAAGACCTATTCCATATTCCATTTAACAGTATTAGCACCAAATTCAAAAAGACAATCATAGTATACATAAACATAGGCTTGTTTCCTGCAAGAGAGAAGCGGTCAACAGTTTTCAATGATGCCGGCAAGACATCATGATGTTCCAAAAATATCAAATCCGTATCGCTGATCAGTAGTACTTATACTACATTCCCGACAGCCCGGCTGCGTATAGTGCATTGTCGACTCTCTATCGAGATTGGTTAAAAACAAGACACCTATACCTTACATCGAGCTGTCCGTCGCCATTGTCCACGGAACCGGTTCATCGTGGGTGGTATAGGTGCCCAGTGGCAAGCGGATTTGGTCGATATGATCGCCTTTGCCAAACACAACGATGGGAATCGGTATATCTTGACGTGCATCGATATTCTGTCGAAGTATGCGTGGGTGGTTCCCACCCGGACGAAAACGGGGGCGAATCTCATAGCGGCGTCAAGGACATCTTCAAGACCGGGCGCAAACCCTTGTATTTGCAAACCGACGAAGGCACGGAATTGCTCAACAGACCGTTTCAACAGCTTCTGAAAGCCCAGAAGGTCTTCTTCTTCCACGTACAACGAGATAAAGGTTTCCGTTGTGGAAAGGTTCAACAGGACATTCAAAGGCCGCATGTATAAATATTTCACCTATAAGAATACAAGGCGGCACATCGATGTTCTCCCGAAACCTGTGAGTGGTTACAATCGAGTCTATCACCGGAGTATAGAGAGAGCCCCATTACCGTGACCCAACGCAATGAAGCTCAAGTCCGGCGTGTCTTGTAGCCAGGCAATCGCAGCGAACACGGAAGGAGGTGTTCACGGTCGGGGATCCTGTACGGATCAGTAAAGTCAAAGGTCAATTTGAGAAAAGTTACTTGGCCAAATGTAAGGATGAGCACTTCCTGATTAAACGACGCCTACCCCGACAGCAGCGAGTCAATGAACTGGAAGATCTTCAAGGGAAAGCGTTGCTATGGACGTTTTACGAGACGGAATTACAACCTGTCGTTAAAACACAGAAAGGCTACTACACGGTGGAGCAGATTTTGAAAACGGAACGTCGTGGCAAACTGTTTCATTTCGTCAAATGGCAAGGCTGGCCCAGTTCCTTCAATTTCTGGGTCGTGGCCAACCAGGTGAAACGGCTATAAAGCCAGACACCACTACCGTCATCCTTCATTTCACGTTCGACCATGAACACGGTGCTATGAACAAACAGCAGCTGCCTCTGAACACAGCCCCCAAAGCGCAAGTGGGCCTTGTGGTGACATTGCTAACCCTGCTGGGTGTGTTGTACGGGAATGTTTTACGACATAGCCTATCTCAGCACTCTTCTTAACCGACCTGGAACACCAGCTGTGAGTGGCAGGCATACCAGTCTACAGAACTTCTCTACACCAGTCAACCCCGTAATCGAAACGAGTCCAGTCATCACCACCACCACACCCCGTGTACAATTCACATCCAGCTCCACACCAAGTATACAGTCCACATCGAGCTCTACACCAAGCACACCCACTACGTCTGAAAACCCACCGGATTTCATCACTCGACAACGGCGACCGACGTTGTTGTTGTACCCACCACCCCAGTTCACTCGTACCAAATTTACAAGAGCGGGTTACCACGACAGCGGATACACCTCCAACCATGGACCCCCGGTGGCAACATCCCTTCCCGACGGTTTCCGGCAAAACACACTTCGTCCAGAGAGTCCTTCAACACGCCGACAGCATGACTACCCCACCCATTGCCCGAGTCGTGTGGTGTTACGGAGAATGGAAGGCAGCGTATGCAGCAATGCCCCACATCACGTTCGTGGAAGGGCTACCCGACTTGGCCGATTTTACCGGACACCTTGGTGGTTCTGGATGATCCCATGGCGGAGACGGATGCGCGGGTCACCCAACTCTTTACCAAAGGCAGCCATCATCGACGACTCAGCATCATCTAAATTGTGCAGAATTTGTTTCAGTAAAAACAAAGAACATCGGAACATCAGCTTAAATGCCCACTAACTGGTGGTCTTCAAAAACCCGAGAGCTACCACTCAACTGCTGCACCGAGCGAGACAGATGTACCCCGGCCGCACGCCGTTTGCGTTGAAGCCTTTAAAGATGCGACAACACCTCAGCACGGATATATGCTCTTCGACCTCAAGCAAGCCACCCCCGACCACCTTCGACTACGGACCGGTATCTTTCCCGGAGATACCCACCACGTGTACATGCAAAAATAATGTAAACACGCCCACAGTGACCCCCCAGCTGGGGTGTGTGTTTGATGCTGGGGATAATAAAAATTAATACAACATCATGGTTGATTTGTGTCTCCGAAGTGAACGAATATTCAGGAGGTAGCTCGCAAAAGGATAAAAAGGGCAGGGATGTGGGTTCTAGCATTAGTTTACATGATGACTGCGCGAGTACGGAAGCACGCCCCGACGCTCCGTGTATTGAAGACGGTCCCACCCGAGTTGGTCCGAACCATTGTACGCGGTGCAGACACTGACCTTGTACGCTGTCTGTGCGAAATCGGGTACATCCTATTGAAAGTCAACGTACCACTGACTCCGACTCAGAAGACCAAGTTGGCCAAGCATAAGACAGATCTCTGAACCCTAGTCCAGAAGCGAGTCTCTCAAACACAAAAGAAAAATGTTTTACAGAAAGGCGGCTTTCTCGGGGCTATCTTAGCACCGTTGGCCGCTTCCGTGTTGGGTCCAGTATTGGGCGGACTGTTCGGCCGACAATGAACCACACGAAAAAAATGGTCCTCGTCAAACCTCGGCTCCTTCAAAACCTCCGATCGCCATATCCCATCCCACTTACGGTGAAGACGATAAACACCCTCGATGAAGAGATGCGTCAGATCTTACAAAGACTGGGGTTAAGCGACAGTGAGAAAGTATAACAGCTTCCGCGGTACATGACCTTCATGGACCAATACAAAACCCTCTCTAACCCAGCACCACCACCACCACCACGCGACACACCGCCGACCTCAGCACCGCTCCAACAGCCACCATTACCAGGGGTACCACCCACAGCCCCACAGTGGGTCGAAGACGAAATCCTGAAGAGTGTACCTGCACCGTTCAAGAGACAAGCTGGCCTGGTATTACAACGGGTGAATGATAATCCTAACATGACTTGGAATGATAAAGGCGAACTACTGGTACAGAATCAGGTGGCCCCCGGTACCCACATTTAGTGAATGACCTGATGCGTCAACGCAGGTCGCACACGGATGCTCGAGGATGGGAGGTCTTTGCTCAAGGCTTGAAAGACATGCATGTACCACATGAATTGGTGGGGAACCCCCAGCGCTGGACCTGGATGCAGCGGACCCAGCAATCGCCGGTGCACGCACAACGACAGACGCGACTCCCACATACTTGGGAAGACGAGTGGGAACCGGAGTCACCAACCAAAATACCACAACGGCTGGCACATTCTTTTCATCCCTATTCAAGACCTATGACAGGTAGCAAGTCACCGCGACGAACAAGACGCCGGGTACAACCGCCTAAAGGCCTGGGACACATATAAAACCAACAGCAGCATTAGGAAAACTCAGTCGCCATGTTCTACCTCACCCTACCCAGTAACAATTCGCTCGATGTGTTTCCTGACAACACCTTGGCCAAGTACGTGACCCAGTTACTGCAACCGTTGTATTTACCTGGACGATGGGAATGTGGACTCGAGGATATCCAATACACTTACTCGTGGTACAACGTGCGAACCAATGAAGTGGGGTACGAGGTGACCTACGGAGAGAAAGACACCCGACTCACCTTCCCCGAAGGCCAATACGATACCCCCAAGGAGTTAATGCAGGGGCTGACAAGACTGTTGCATTATAAGTCTCTACGGGAGGTCCCGAATACTTCAAAACCCATAAAAACCTTTCCCTTCAAGAATCACGTTGACTTCCATTACAACGCACACAACGACAAGGCCCAGATCCTCCTCACCGTCAACGTGAGTGTCTTACTGAGTCCTATCCTACAGCAAATGCTGGGTCTCGCTCACCCGACCTACACGGGTCCATCCGAGGACCATGGCCAGATCCCGATGGATATGAAGTCGGGTATGTACGGACTCTACGTCTACTCGGACGTGGTCGACAACCACATCGTGGGCGATGTCAACACACCTCTGTTACGTGTGGTCCCCATTAAAAAGAAGTATGGAGATCAAGTCACCCACAGTTTCACCCACATGCTCTACCTACCCGTACGACAAACCGACATCAACACTATCACGGTGGATATAAGAGATGACACGGTACGACCGGTCGCATTCGAACGAGGAAATGTGGTGCTGAGACTTCATTTCCGACAAGCACGTTCTCCCAACTTTGTATAATGAAAGTACCTTCCGGTCTTTAGCAACGAGGACATGGGCTGGGGAACATACTCGGGAGCATCGTCAAAACGTTCCTGCCCTTGGTGACGCGTGGAGTAAAAGCGATCGGCAAACAAGTGGTCCGAAGTGGACTGCCAGTCGCCGGTGATGTCTTGGGTGATACGGCACCCAAAGAAGCACTGAAACGCCGAGCTAAAGAAGCAGGAGGCGTCTTGGTCGCCAAAGCACAACGCACCGTAGGGAATAGAAGACCTGCACCACCGAGACCACGCACCTGTCGAGGACCGACCCAGCGACGACGCACATCGAAGACCCAGGATATCTTTTCTTAAACATGTCCTTAATCCACGCAGAGTTCTGCCCCTCCACCAACAGTGAATTTGATTTGTGGACCGTCCCGCCCACACAGACCCGTGCCGAACAAGGATTATGGGTGGAGCATCTCCCGCTCTCCAGCATCAACGAAACAGGGCCCATCGAGTTCACCATCAGTAATGGAGATACGGCCTATGTGGATTTAGCCCATACGTACTTCTATGTGAATTACAAGCGTCTGGTCCGTCATTCCTAATGACCATTAAAGAATATCCGCGTCCATAATCCAAACACCTATTCCATATTCCATATAACAGTATTAGCACGAATTTCAAAAAGACAATCATAGTATACATAAACATAGGCTTGTTTCCTGCAAGAGAGAAGCGGTCAACAGTTTTCAATGATGCCGGCTAGACATCATGATGTTCCAAAAATATCAAATTCGTATCGCTGATCAGTATTCTTAATCCATAATTTCGTTGTAAAGTCGTCATCTAAAGCCAAGATCGTGAATGGGGATGGCTCCAGAATCATCGACGCTGCAACGGTGGGCCCAACGAATCTCTGGCTGCACTCTATGTTTCAACAGGTGGATATTTTTCTCAGCGACAAACTCATCAGTGACTCGACCAACACGTACCCCTATCGAGCCTACATCGAGACGCTGTTGTCGTATGGACGAGAGGCTAAAAAATCTCAGCTGACAGCCCCTATATTCAACCGGGACTCATCCCAGCACATGGGCACGGCGAACAATGAGGGATATAACAAACGGAAGGCTTTCACCGCCAACGGCGCCTCGGTGGATCTCATGGGTCGATTGCACGCAGACCTTTTCATGTAAGACCGGTACCTCTTGAACAAGATTTCCATCAAAATCCGACTGATACGGGCGCCTCCGACCTTCGCCTTGATGGCCACTGAGGTAGGGGGGCATTTAGCCGACTATAAAATCGGCATGCAAGACGCAGTCCTGTATGTTCGAAAAGTGAAACCGAATCCAGCCGTTCAATTGGGACACCTCAAAGCCTTGGAACCAAAACCAGCCCAGTACCCTATCCGACGTGTGCAAACCAAAGTGTTCCCTGTGCCTGCTGGAAATATGAGCGCCAACAAAGAAAACCTGTTCCTGGGGGAACTACCCAAGCGATTGATCCTGGCCTGTGTGGGAAATACCAGTTTCAGCGGAGCCTGCCCAGAGAACCCGTTTCTGCATGTGGACGGACAACAGTTCTCAGCCACGGCCTTAACACCGAACTTTGGGCTCGGGAATTTCATTCGAGCCTATCAGAGCCTGTTACAGCGATCGGTCAAATCAACCAGGACGAAGGGAATATGATCAGTCGGCAGGACTACGCGAACGGATACACGTTGTTCTGTTTCGATCTGACCCCCACCTTAGAGAACGACCATCAGATGGCCCTAGCCAAGCAAGGCAATTTACGGTTGGAAATGCACTTGTGATCTGCTACGCCGAGTTTGTTCAAGTGGACAAGGCGCGCAACGTCCTGTGTGACTTCGTCACCTAACAGACCAGATAAACACCGTGCTGGAGAATGACACAGGGACACGTATGGTCTTTCAAGGGGTGTTCGCCCGAGATGTGTTTCCATTAGACCGTGTGTATCCTGCTGCTTACGTTCTCAACACGGACCCGATGGATCGGCCCTTTCAACACTGGGTGGCCGTGTACTTGACAGAAGAGCACGGCGAATACTTTGATCAGTACGGCCTGCCACCCCTCCATCCCGATTTAACAGACTTCATGGATCAAGGCAATACGTCAAACGTTGCAAAGCCTGACCAGTAGTGTGTGCGGAAAATATTGCTTGTTTTACCTGTACCATCGATGCCGGGGAAGAACCTTATCTACAGTCGTACAGATGTTTGGTGATTATTCTCAAGCCGAAGACCCCGAGGTACTCGTATATGACTGGGCCGCCGATCATTTGAATGTACAAGCCCCGTTCTGGGCTTAAGTTCTATCGATTTCAATGTACAAGCCCCTGTTCTGGGCTTCAGTTTTCACGTGGTTGTTCTCACGTTGTTGTTGTTATTTATTGTTGAATAAAAAAGAAAATGAGATCTCACCCAAAACCCTGTCTTGTGTGTTTTCTGTGTGAGCATAAAACAAGCGGCCATGAATGCCCAATGCTTGAACAGACATGTGGGATTCGAATTTTAACCAAACTGGCCATTCAATGAATCAGTCAGACCCAATCGGTCCATTATGGGCCCCTCTCGCCCCTGAAGATTGCCGAACATTCCAGATGATTCGCACGAAAACTCGCGTATTTGGGACTACTTTCCTTCCGCGAAGGCTTCACTCCACGACCGCATCACCGTCGGACAGCATCACCGCGGAGGAAAACACCCCCCTAAGGTCACGTGACCGGAAGGGACGTCATACATGACGTCACACTTGCCCTTACACCTGCATAGAAAACACCTGCGCAGACCAATTTAGTGTAACCCCAATAATAGGGCCCGGATATAGGTCAGACATTCTCCAGAACGAAGACCCGGACGTAAACAATGATGTCACCCCGATAGTAGGACCCGGATGTTCTAGTACATTCCTTTTCATTCATACCATACCCAGGAGAGGTCACGCCCGCTTCACGCACACCGGAAGTGATGTCACACATGACCTTGACCTCTCGCGTTGCATCATGGGATACAGTGTACTCAGAGGTCAAAGATCAATATGGTCGAATATGCTCTTATAATACTACTCGCAGGGATCCATTCTAGGCCCCATACTATTCCTGATCTATATTAATGATCTGGATGCTGCCTCTGATGTACTTAACATAACTGTATTTGCTGATGACACCAGTGCGGTATTGTCTCACAAAGATCAGAATCAACTTTTTACTATTATGTCACGTGAACTACATTTAATGCACAATTGGTTCTCGGCCAATATGCTGTCCCTGAATATTTGCAAAACCAAATATATGTTTGTAAAACCAAATTGAGTCCGAGGCAATGATGTAGGTCGATTATCTTTGCAAGGTCAAAACATTGATGAGGTCAACACTTTCAAGTGCCTTGGTGTATTCTTAAACAATAAGCTAACCTGGGTAACTCATATTAGCGAAACATGTAAAAAGATTTCAAAAAATATTGGTAATATACTTGAAATTGTATCAAAGATTGTCTTGACAAACGAACCTTGTTTATACTATATTATTCTATGATATTTCCCTACCTCTCCTACTGTAATCTGATATGGTGCAACACATACCCTACTCATTTGCAGCCACTGATCACATCACAAAAGAGAGCTATTAGAACTATATCACTTGTCAGTAAATATGAACATACTGCCCCATTATTTGCTCGCCTGAAAATACTTACTCTAGTTGACCTTAACCTATATGGAAGGTCAAATGTCCAAATAATCAGAAACTCACAGTTATTGAATCGAAAACCTAAGTTTTCAAACAGAAAACTTAAGTTATCAAAGAGAATACCATGGTTTTCTTAACGTAACTTAAGTTTACGGTCGAAGATCTAGGGTATCTACCACATAACCCCGAGTTTCTCCTTCCTTAATCTCGAGTTTCTATTTCTCTGAAACGTTTACGTGGGGAATGGATGTTTCAGATCCACGAGAGATTGCGTAGGGTCCCCAAGACAAACCGTCAGGCTACCGGGAACGCACTCATGCATCTTGGCCAACGAGGGAGTTCGATTCAACCTGTCACCTTGTCTGGATCGAGGAGGTTGGAAAGGAAGACCTATAATGACAACCAAGGCAAATTAATACAATACTGACATATAATTCTATAAGCAGGAATACAGGATTCAGTTCGCGGTAGCGTATAATCCCTGAAAAAGAAGATCCCTGACCTATGAATTGGATTTACCGGTATTCTTATAGTTATCTTTAACCGAAGTTAAAAATATAGGAAAGATATATACAAAATTATATATCCCTAGCTATGTCGCGGTCAGGCCTGGTCACAGCCACAGTCTGGTCACGACCGGTTCTCTCGTGGTTGGGTCCAGCTTCTATCTTCCTTCCCCAGGTCTTCGTCCACTCCCGTATGGATGGACTTGACGTCGTGTCTCGTCTTACACGACCTGGCCCCTCCGTGGTTATGTCCGGCGTGTATCCTCCTTCCCCCGGTCTTCTTCCCTCGGGCTGTATGGACTTCTCGTCGTCGTCGTGTCTCGACCTGGCCCCTCCAAGCGTTGGTAACTGTCAATGGATGCGGATGTCCTGGGCACGACAGTACTATCACAGTACAAAGGCTTCTACGGCACCGGCCGTGTCTCTGTAACACCGCAGGCCTATTCAACTGCACGGCTCACCAGAGCTGCAGACGGCATCCCTAGTAGGAATACACCCCCAGGCTTCAGCGACCCCGCTCACGGCGACTCACTCCGCGGCCCGGCTCCAAGAACGAATCATCAAGGCTAGAGTTCACGGCTACACGGTCCACATAGGATCGGACATCGATAACGCACGGTGCATGGGTAGGCACCTGGTCTAGTAACCCGCTTCCTATACTACTGTATGGTCACCTGGTATAGGAACCCTCTTTCTATACTACTGTATGGTCACCTGGCATAGGAACCCTCTTTCTATACTACTGCATGGTCTTCCGCAATGGGTGGGAAATCGGTCACGGTTTCCCCCTTTATATACTACTGTATGAGACAGTATTAATCTATGATTGGCCTTGAATTACTCAATATATGTACAGGGTGGTGAGAGACCGTATGCTTATGGGGCCGTGAATGGATAATCGTTTATGGTACGATTTAATGGGTACGTGTATATATATCAAACTCTAGACCTGGGCCTATAGCTTGTGAGTGTTAGCATGAATGTATTTCAACCCGTAGGTTGTGTGTTTAAGTACGTGTGTGCCTGGATAATTGTTTATGTAGGAACTGTGTTTGATTTGGTTTAGCTGTACCCTCTTCACAGAGACGAGCGTCTCCTACCGGCCACAGCTTTATCGATATCATTAACCACGGGGCCGTACCTGCACAACTGTCCAATACGGTTGAGCCAAGTAGAGATGCGGCTAAGGTATGGCCATGCTATCAACACTAACGCCGTTAGTTAATTCCCAGAGCTAAACCTGCACGTCTGTGCGATACGGACGAGGATCAGGTAGAGATAGAAATAACCGTCAACGATAAGTGTCTATACCCTATCTCCCAGTGCAATACCCGCACAACTGTGCATTACGGTTGAGACAGGTAGAAATCGGAGTAGAGTAAACACAGCCCGAACGTGTGAATGTGAGTGAGTGTAAATGTATGCTATGATGCTATAGAATTCGGCGGCGGCACTTCTTCAATTCAGCGGCCTGGTCCCGGCCCGGCGGCGGCAAGAATTCGGCGGCCTGATCACGGCCCTTCTCCGGCCCGGCAATGTATTGGATTTCTTTTCCCCGATACACTTTATGCGTCCTCTCACCTCGGAGTTTCTGCCGGTCTGCCTCGTTTCCGCGAGAGCCTGGCTTATGTAGGGCTACCGCTCTTCTGGGGATAAAGGTAGAAACAGACGTCGAGGATACCAGCGCCCTCTTTATTGTCAAATTACCACAATCCCCGATCAGTTTATCTGGACTTCGCTGGATAAATATGGCTATGGAGAAACAAACCATAATTCATAACGGACGTAACTGGTAAATCTCAGCTTCCAACTCTCTCTAGTTAATTCATACGTCGACCGCAAAGTTCACTGTCCTTTATCTGCATATTCTCAATGTTGACTTCCGTATTTCTGACTGACGTCATCCACAGCGAAACAAGCAAGCTCCACCAGGGTCCCTTTTCGCCGTCCCAACTGATCGTTTGAGATAAGTTAACCAGGATTTCGAGGCATTGTCTGTCTCCCGGATTATTGTAGTTCATTCTAGGAAAATTACAGCGTTGAATTCCATCAGGTAAGTCAACCGCACACGTAAACACAATGTAACTTTCGATTTCACAGTAGTCACGTGTCATAACACCAGCAGTGATTTATTAAAGGGGAACCCAAGGGGTCGTTTGCATTCTGCACTTTCGTTACATCTCAACACCGAATATCACAGTTGTCACTAGAAAACTTAAGTTATCGAACCGAAGACCTAGGTTTTCGAATTGATACCTTAAGTTCACGGTCGAAAACCTAGGTTATCTAGCAGACAACCCCGAGTTTAGCTTTCAATATCGAGTTTCTCTTTTATTTTTGGACATTCGTGTAGAAAACTTAAGTTATCAATCGATAACTTAGATTTTCGAATTTGCGATTGTCGTCAAGTGAAACTCGACTAACTGACTTTGAGTTTCGATATCCGGGTACTATGGGTTTCGCGCCCTTTCCCGCATGTTGACTGATCAAAACGATAGACAGAACCACACAATTAACATGTATTCAACAAAATGATAACTGAGATTATTTATCCAATGTAGACTATCCTGTATGTCCGAGCCTAGTTTATACAAGTGTAACGAAAGTGCAGAATGCAAACGACCCCTTGGGTTCCCCTTTAATAAATCACAGCTGGTGTTATGACACGTGACTACTGTGAAATCGAAAGTGACATTGTGTTTACGTGTGCGGTTCACTTACCTGATGGAATTCAACGCTGTCATTTTCCTAGAATGAACTACAATAATCCGGGAGACAGGCATTGCCTCGAAATCCCGGTGAAGTTATCTCAAACGATCAGTTGGGACGGCGAAAGGAACCCTGGTGAGGCTCGCTTGTTTCGCTGTAGATGACGTCAGTCAGGAATCTGGAAGTCAACATTGAGAATATGCAGATGAAGGACAGTGAACTTTGTGGTCGTCGTATGAATTAACTAGAGAGAGTTGGAAACTGAGATTTACCAGTTACGTCCGTTATGAATTATGGTTTGTTCCTCCATAGCCGTATTTATCCAGCGAAGTCCAGATAAACTGATCGGGGATTGTGGTAATTTGACAATAAAGTGGGCGCTGGTATCTTCGACGTCTGTTTCTACCTTTATCCCCAGAAGAGCGGTAGCCCTATATAAGCCAGCCCCCGCTGAAACGCGGCAGACCAGCAGAAACTCCAAGGCGAGAAGACGTACACATTTATTGGGGAGAAGAAATCCAATACATTGCCGGGTCGGAGAAGGGCCGTGATCAGGCCGCCGAATTCTTGCCGCCGCCGGGCCGGGACCAGGCCGCCGAATTGGAGAAGAGCTACCGCCGAATTCTATAGCATCATAGCATACATTTACACTCACTTACATTCACACGTCCGGGCTGTGTTTACTCTACTCCTCTCTCTACCTGTCTCAACCGTATTGCACAGTTGTGCGGGTACAGCACTGGGAGATAGGGTATAGACACTTACCGTTGATGGTTATTTCTATCTCTACCTGATCCTCGTCCGTATCGCACAGACGTGCAGGTTTAGCTCTGGGAATTAACTAACGGCGTTAGTGTTGATAGCAGGGCCATACCTTAGCCGCATCTCTACCTGACTCAGCCGTATTGTACAGTTGTGCAGGTGCGGCCCTGTGGTTAATGGTATCGATAAAGCTGTAGCCGGTAGGAGATGCTCGTCTCTGTGAAGAGGGTACAGCTAAACCAAATCAAACACAGTTCCTACATAAACAATATCCACGCACACACGTACTTAAACACACAACCTACGGGTTGAAATACATTCACGCTAACACTCACAAGCTATAGGCTCAGGTCTAGAGCTTGATATATATACACCTACCCAGTAAATCGTACCATAAACGATTATCCATTCACGGCCCCATAAGCATACGGTCTATCACCACCCTGTACATACATTGAGTAATTCATGGCCAATCACAGATTAATACTGTCTCATACAGTAGTATGTAAAGGAGGAAACCTTGACCGATTGCCCACCCATTGCGGAAAACCATGCAGTAGTATCGAAAGAGGGTTCATAGACCAGGTGGCCATACAGTAGTATAGAAAGAGGGTTCCTATACCAGGTGACCATGCAGTAGTATATGAAGAGGGTTACTAGACCAGGTGCCTACCCATCCACCGTGTGTTATCGATGCCCGATCCTATGTGGACCGTGTAGCCGTGAACTCTAGCCTTGATGATTCGTCCCTGGAGCCGGGCCGCGGAGTGAGTCGCCGTGAGCGGGGTCGCTGTGGTGAGCTGCTGAGACGGGCCGGTGCCGTAGAATCCATTGTACTGTGATAGTACGGTCGTGCCCAGGCCGTCCGCATCCATTGACAGTTACCAACGCTTGGAGGGGCCAGGTCGTGTAAGACGAGACACGATGACGACGAGAAGTCCATACAACCCGAGGGAAGAAGACCGGGGGAAGGAAGACACACGCCGGACATAACCACGGAGGGGCCAGGTCGTGTAAGACGAGACACGACGTACAGTCCATCCATACGGGAGTGGACGAAGACCTGGGGAAGGAAGATAGACGCTGGACCCTACCACGAAGACCTGGGGAAGGAAGATAGACGCTGGACATAACCACGAGAGAACCGGTCGTGACCAGACTGTGGCTGTGACCAGGCCTGATCGCGATTTAGCTAGGGCTATATAATTTTGTATATATCTTTCTATTATATTGGACTTCGGTTAAAGATAACTATAAGAATACGGGTAAATCCAATTCATAGATCAGGGATCTTCTTTTCAGGGATTATACGCTACCGCGAACCGAATCCTGTATACCTGTTCAAAGAATTATATGTCAGTATTGTACTAATTTGGTTTGGTTGTCATTACAGGTCTTCCTTTCCAACCTCCTCGATCCAGACAAGGTGACAGGTTGAATCGAACTCCCTCGTTGGCCAAGATCAGTGCACGAGTGCGTTCCCGGTAGCCTGACAGTTTGTCTTGGGGACCCTGCGCACTCTCTTGTGGATCTGAAACATCCATTGCCCACGTAAACGTTTCAACTGGTGGCAGCGGTGGGATGGCCAACATCTGGGAGACGAAGGAAAGGAGACCAACCCTGGCGGATAGCATGGATCCGGAACAGACAACCATGAATATGACTGGAGATTTCGACGCCGAGGTACGCCGATCGGGAGCCATGGGTCAACCACCTGACGAAAGAGGAGTCCGACAGGAATTCTCCACAACGCCGAGTCATCGGGAACGGCGTGAGACGGGAAGAGGTGGTCGATCAACCACATCAACTCTGGGTTATGAAAATCTTCTTGATTTGTCTACGCAAGAACTAGAGTCGGTGCTGCTGGAACCACCAGCCAATCTGACGCCACGACCTTCAGCGGAGACGGCTACCGAAGATCGACTGAGGGGGCGTGAGCCAGTAGATGAACGGCCCGACGTTGACCTGAGACGAGCGGTAGAAGACCAGCATGACGCCATCAAAGTTTTGTGTACCTCGGTGGCCTCCATGATGGGACAGATGTGCACGATACTGAGAAATCAAATCGAGATGACTCAAATGAATAGTGAAGATAACAGCTATTCTGGTCCAGCCGGGCTGGGAGGAGGGCTCCAAACCACTGAGACGCCGCGACGGGGTCGAGATGACGCCGGATCTGGTACGACGCCGAAGCATGACGGGTCGCCGCCAGGAATAAGCCGGGATGAACCACTTTCAGTTACATGGGATCAGCCATTACAGACGTCAACACCCATGGGGGAACCTAGACGGCCGAAGACGACGATGGTGAAGGCCACTACCTACGATGGTACCACGCCATGGCGAGACTATTTGGCTCACTTCGGGCACTGCGCCGTGATAAATGAGTGGACGTACCAGCAACAGGGTCAATACCTAGCCGTCGCTTTACGGGGGACGGCACAGTAAGTATGAAGCAGCCTTGAGTCTGCACCGGGCCTTGGAGAAGCGCTTTGCCCCACCGAATCAGATGGACCTGTACAAGTCGCAACTGAAGTCTAGGCACCGCGACAGGGATGACGATCTTCCAGGCCTGGCTCAGGCGTTAATCCGTCTGACACAGCTAGCTTATCATGATGCCGGAGACGACATTCAAGATACCCTAGCCAAGGATCAGTTCCTGGACGCCATCGGTGATGAACTGAGATTTCAAGTCTGGCAGACGAGGCCTAAAACCTTGGATGCGGTGGTACATGCGGCCGTGGAGCTGGAAGCATTCAAGATCTCGTAGCGTCGGAAACCCTGGGCGACAGCCAAGTCAACAGCCATGGAGAAGGATGACGAGGCAACCGCATCCACCGAAGAGGATGAAACGGAGAATCAACGGTTAAGAGAAGAAAACAAGATGTTAAAGGAGACGATTCAGCGGAACAGTGAACCACAGAGACACCAATCGCCACGACAATACCAATCAAGATGGGGGCATGGACGGGGGCGAGGACAACCATACGGCAGCCATGATCGAACATCAGGATGCTGGTCATGCGGAAAAGACGGGCATTACCGTGCGAACTGTCCAGATTTGCGCAGGCCAGATGATCATCCACCCCCAGGACAACCGAAACCTCCACCGAAACCTCCTACGGTGAATAACTCTAGTGAGGCCGGATTGTATCTCCCGGCCAAGATGAGATCCGTACGATTGTGGTGCTGCGTCGACACAGGTGCATCGGTTTCTCTTCTGAACGTGCGGGTGTACAACCAGCTAAGTCCCCGACTTAGGCCGGCATTGAGAAGTCCCTCCTTTGCGTCCATTCGTATGGCCGATGGTACATCTATGCCACTATAAGGTGAAGTAGACTTTAACATCACTATAGATGGGACTACCCGGACTCAAACGATGATTGTTGGATCATGGACAGTGGATGCCCTCCTTGGTTATGATTTCCTGAGTACCCACTGTACTGCGAATGATACGGAGAAGCACCGGGTGAAGTATGGCGGCCGATATGTCCAGTGTGAGGTCGTGGGGAGCCACGAATGCCATCGGGTGTCCGTAACGGAGACTTTTACTATACCAGCTGGAGCTGAGGCAGTGGTGATGGGGACAGTCCGAGGTGCTCTACCGGGAGAGGTCGGAATGGTGGAAAATATTACGGAGTTCACACAGAAGACCGGAACCATGGTGGCCAGAGCCCTGGCCGAAGTTGACCGTGACCATGAAGTTACCCTGCGGTTCCTTAACTTGTCCACTGACCCTGCCATAGTACAAGCTGGCACCCTGTGTGATAGTCTGACTGAAGTGGAGGTGGTGGATAATTCAGCTCCACTTACTGCAGAACCTCTGAACCAGAATAGTCCAGCCTCCGGTGAAGCAACGGTGCCAACCCCAAGCTGTCCACCGCAGCTACGGGCCTTAGTACAACAGTCCAGTGAGGGATTAGAAGTCGAGCGAGCTTTAGCTGTAGAAGACCTTGTTACTCGCTTCACCCATTTGTTCGCCGAGGATGACAGTGATTTAGGGCGAACAACGATGGTGCAACATCACATCAAGACATGCGCCACCTATCCGGATTCCTCCACGACGTCCACCCCTTCATGCTCGTGAAATAATAGACGACCAGGCCGAAGACATGCTGAAGCGGGGAGTCATCGAGCCATCTAATGGGCCTTGGTCTGCACCGGTCGTCCTAGTACGGAAGAAAGATGGGAAAATGCGATTCTGTGTCGATTACCGGGCTCTCAACAAAGTGACGGAGAAAGATGCCTACCCCCTGCCGAGAATCGACGAGTCCCTGGATTCTCTATCTGGTGCCTGCTGGTGGAGTACGCTCGATCTGATGTCAGGGTACTGGCAGGTCGAGGTGGCCCCCGAAGACAGATGTAAAACCGCCTTTGCCACTCGCCGGGGCCTGTACTAATTCCGGGCCATGCCATTCGGGTTTTGTAACGCTCCAGGAACCTTTGAGCGATTAATGGAGGCAGTTTCGGCAGGCCTCCATTACGAGAAGTGCTTGGTGTATCTCGACGACATAGTAGTTTCGGCCGTACCTTCCAGGAGATGATCCAACGACTGGAGGAAGTCTTCCAGAGACTGCAACAACACGGCCTAAAACTGAAGCCCTCAAAATGTGTCATCGGGAAACGACAAGTCCTCTACCTAGGTCATGTAGTGACACAAGCCGGGATTGGTACCGATCCGGAGAAAAATCGGGCTGTACGAGATTGGCCAACGCCTGTCTCCCAAACTGAGGTCAGAAGTTTTCTCGGCCTGTGTGGGTACTACCGGCGTTTTATACGAGACTTTGCGACTGTAGCAGCCCCGCTACATCGACTGACGGAGAAGAAGGCGATATTTATGTGGGATCATACAGCCCAGACGTCATCATTGGAGACTATTTCATCCGTTGGGTGGAAGCGACGGTTGCCCAAGCTGTCGTAGACCACTTCGTGACAAGATTTGGCGTACCGATAGCAATCCACTCTGATCAGGGACGTCAGTTTGAAAGTAGAGTATTCCGGGGGATGTGCCGCGTACTCGGGATGAGGAAGACGAGGACTACACCCTATCACCCCCAGTCGAACGGCATGATTGAACGGTTTAACCGGACCTTAGCCCAGATGTTGCACGCCAGCATTGACCGTCACGCGGACGACTGGGATGTTCACATCCCGTTGGTGCTGATGTCCTACCGTGCGACTGTTCATGAGACAACGGGATATTCCACAAACATGATGGTGTTTGGGAGGAAAATCGCCTTGCCGTCGCACTTGACTTTGGGAGCACCTCCGAAACAGCAGGTAGAGCCGACACAGTGGATCGAAGACTTCCGGGATGAGATGGCTGAGATACACGAATTTGCCCGAGAGACAACGAGGAAAAGCTTGCGGCGGCAGAAACGTATCTACGATACGAGAGCTTTCCCTCACAAATACAAGCCTGGTGATCAGGTTTACCTGTATATTTCCGCCACTAAGCGTGGGAAGATCCGGAAACTACGAGACCGGTGGGGAGGACCATATACTGTGAAAGAAGCCCTGACTGATGTGACATATCGCATCGAGGCTGGTGGCCTCCGTGTAGTCCATCATGATCTTCTTAAGCCCTTCTACCCCAGAGAGACGTCGGATAGTGAGACCACAGAGTCTACAGAGAATGATGGTGATGTCGAGTCTGAGAATGACTCGGAGCCGGCGACGGCTTTTCCATATCCGGTGGAGCATCCAGCCGCAGCGAGATCTCCAGCACCTCGGCAGACGAGAAGTGGGCGGAGAAGGCGGCGTCCTCAAAGATTGGCGGATTACGACGTTGGATTACCGGCGGATTCCCCTGTTGAAGTCGAGTCGCCTCTTTCGGAAGAGCAGATGGCCTTACCGGAGCCGTGGAGTCCTCCACGAACGACTCGTGGACGTCGGGTCCAGCGAACGAGACGTTTTAGCCTGTCAGTGGACAGGAGATGCACGACCGTACGGTCGGAGAAGTACGGTTGATGACCGTGATCGTCGAGGGATGACCTGTGGTGCAGGGCCGACCCCCAAGTACTCTTGTGGGCAACGACAACAGGCTGGCCGAAAACGACGTTTCACTGCCTCAGATGCATGATGAACAGACTCCAGCAAGAGACAGCTGTGGCCTGCTGTGGACCTGATGTCCATTGCAGGTGACGACGACTTGACCAGGAAGTCAAGAGGACGACTGTCGTCCTGTATTTTTTTTGTATATACGCTGTACATATGTTTTGTTCTGCACACCTGTGCTGCTGGTAGCGTGACGAGAGCCATGACTAGGCCGTCATGTTCTTCGAAGGCGGGGGTAGTGTAATGAAAGTGCAGAATGCAAACGACCCCTTGGGTTCCCCTTTAATAAATCACAGCTGGTGTTATGACACGTGACTACTGTGAAATCGAAAGTGGCATTGTGTTTACGTGTGCGGTTCACTTACCTGATGGAATTCAACGCTGTAATTTTCCTAGAATGAACTACAATAATCCGGGAGAAAGACAATGCCTCGAAATCCCGGTGAAGTTATCTCAAACGATCAGTTGGGACGGCGAAAGGAACCCTGGTGAAGCTCGCTTGTTTCGCTGTAGATGACGTCAGTCAGGAATCCGGAAGTCAACATTGGGAATATGCAGATGAAGGACAGTGAACTTTGCGGTCTTCGTATGAATTAACTACAGAGAGTTGGAAGCTGAGATTTACCAGTTACGTCCGTTATGAATTATGGTTTGTTCCTCCATAGCCGTATTTATCCAGCGAAGTCCAGATAAACTGATCGGGGATTGTGGTAATTTGACAATAAAGAGGGCGCTGGTATCTTCGACGTCTGTTTCTACCTTATCCCCAGAAGAGTGGTAGCCCTATATAAGCCAGGCCCCCGCTGAAATGAGGCAGACCAACAGAATCTCCAAGGCGAGAGTACGTACAAATTTATTGGGGAGAAGAAATCCAATACATTGCCGGGCCGGAGAAGGGCCGTGATCAGGCCGCCGAATTCTTGCCGCCGCCGGGCCGGGACCAGGCCGCCGAATTGGAGAAGAGCTGCCGCCGAATTCTATAGCATCATAGCATACATTTACACTCACTTACATTCACACGTCCGGGCTGTGTTTACTCTACTCCTCTCTCTACCTGTCTCAACCGTATTGCACAGTTGTGCGGGTACAGCACTGGGAGATAGGGTATAGACACTTACCGTTGACGATTATTTCTATCTCTACCTGATCCTCGTCCGTATCGCACAGACGTGCAGGTTTAGCTCTGGGAATTAACTAACGGCGTTAGTGTTGATAGCATGGCCATACCTTAGCCGCATCTCTACCTGACTCAACCGTATTGTACAGTTGTGGTTAATGGTATCGATAAAGCTGTAGCCGGTAGGAGATGCTCGTCTCTGTGAAGAGGGTACAGCTAGACCAAATCAAACACAGTTCCTACATAAACAATTATTCATGCACACACGTACTTAAACACACAACCTACGGGTTGAAATACATTCACGCTAACACTCACAAGCTATAGGTTCAGTTCTAGAGCTTGATATATATACACCTATCCAGTAAATCGTACCATAAACGATTATCCATTCACGGCCCCATAAGCATAGGGTCTCTCACCACCCTGTACATACATTTAGTAATTCACGGCCAATCATAAATTAATACTGTCTCATACAGTAGTATATAAAGGGGGAAACCTTGACCGATTGCCCACCCATTGCGGATGACCATGCAGTAGTATAGAAAGAGGGTTCATAGACCAGGTGACCATGCAGTAGTATAAGAAGAGGGTTACTAGACCAGGTGCCTACCCATCAACCGTACGTTATCGATGTCCGGTCCTATGTGGACCGTGTAGCCGTGAACTCTAGCCTTGATGATTCGTCCCTGGAGCCGGGCCGCGGAGTGAGTCGCCGTGAACGGGGTCGCTGAAGCCTGGGGGTGTATACCTACGAGGGGTGCCGTCTGCTGCTGTGGTGAGCTGTGCAGTTGAATAGTCCTGCGGTGTTACAGAGAGACGGGCCGGTGCCGTAGAAGCCTTTGTACTGTGATAGTACTGTCGTGCCCAGGCCGTCCGCATCCATTGACAGTTACCAACGCTTGGAGGGGCCAGGTCGTGTAAGACGAGACACGACGTACAGTCCATCCATACGGGAGTGGACGAAGACCTGGGGAAGGAAGATAGACGCTGGACCCTACCACGAAGACCTGGGGAAGGAAGATAGAAGCTGGACCCAACCACGAGAGAACCGGTCGTGACCAGACTGTGGCTGTGACCAGGCCTGATCGCGATATAGCTAGGGCTATATAATTTTGTATATATCTTTCTATTATATTGGACTTCGGTTAAAGATAACTATAAGAATACGGGTAAATCCAATTCATAGATCAGGGATCTTCTTTTCAGGGATTATACGCTACCGCGAACCGAATCCTGTATACCTGTTCAAAGAATTATATGTCAGTATTGTATTAATTTGGTTTGGTTGTCATTACAGGTCTTCCTTTCCAACCTCCTCGATCCAGACAAGGTGACAGGTTGAATCGAACTCCCTCGTTGGCCAAGATCAGTGCGCGAATGCGTTCCCGGTAGCCTGACGGTTTGTCTTGGGGACCCTGCGTACTCTCTTGTGGATCTGAAACATCCATTCCCCACGTAAACGTTTCACAAGCATTATCAAAGACTGGGTAATGTTACTCAGAACTAGGCCTTTAATCAGTTTAATAGTTATATATATATGCTGCAGACTGAATTGGGGAAAATAATCTAGTTGAAATCCAGCTATCCGGTCACGCTGACTGACCGACATAAGACAGGTCAATGTAATTCACACCAGCAAAGCACATTTAGTGAAATGTGGACAGCTACTCTCGAAAATACTTCGGTGACACACATGCTGTCTCTGGGTCAACAGCGATTAATACAGGCAGTGAATGTTATATCAGTGTGAGCAGTTTGATTTCGTATAATTTATTTCGCCACGTGGTTATCTCTGCATTTCTGATTGGTCAACAATCGGGAAAGGCGCGAAACCCGAAGTACCCGGATATCGAAACTCTAAGTTAGAAAGTCGAGTTTCACTTCACGACAACCTTCAATTTGAAAACCTAGGTTATCGACTGATAACTTAGGTTTTCTACACGAATGTCCAAAAATAAAAGAGAAGCTCGAAACTGAAAGAGAAACTCGGGGTTGTCTGCTAGATAACCTAGGTTATCGACTGATAACTTAGGTTTTCTACACGAATGTCCAAAAATAAAAGAGAAACTCGAAACTGAAAGAGAAACTCGGGGTTGTCTGCTAGATAACCTAGGTTTCCGACCGTAAACTTAAGTTATCAATTCGAAAACCTAGGTTTTCGGTTCGATAACATAACTTTTCTAGTGACCACTGTGATTTTCGGTGTTGAAAAATAGAAACTCGAGGTCAAGGAAAGAGAAACTCGGGGTTATGTGGTAGATAACCTAGGTTTTCGACCGCAAACTTAAGTTTTCGATTCGAAAACCATGGTTTTCTCTTTGAAAACTTAGGTTTTCGATTCAATAAATGTGAGTTTCTGATTATTTGGACATTTGGCCTTCCATAAACCTATACCTCACGCTGCAATTCTGTCATAAATTTGTCCACCATCCTTTCGTATTAACCTCCAAGTTTAAGAATTACTTTACGAAATTAGTAAATATTCACGCATACTCAACTAGACGTCGTCAATTTTTCTCACTTCTTGTATATCGCTCCAATTTATCCTTCAATTTGGTGCTAATCTTATTATGTGAATGAGGACTTTGGATTATGGACGCGGAAATTGTTTAATGGACGACGGCTGAATATTGAACGACGGACTAGACACTTGTATTATATCAGTCAGTGTTGTATCCCATGGACCAATGCTGTACTCCGTTGTGAAGTAAACCTAGAACGGTAGTTGGCAGTTCCTCCAAATGGTTTGTTGTTTAGGCTTTATTTGCAGAAAACTAGTCAAGTCCCCATCGGGTTTCGAACCAGCGAATACCGATCGCGACTTGACCAATTTTCTGCACAAGAATCTGTGCTATACTAAGATAGTGTAGTTCCAAAATAACGAAAATACTGTTATACCATCAATTTCTGAATGACAAAAAAATTTCTTGCTATATGTCAGATATAAAAATTGTTTTGAGAAGATATTTTAAATATTTTTTCTTCATCAGTAATTGTCCCAGTCTAGAAATTTTGTGTGAAAAGAGTCTACTTGATATGTTGATCAAATCACAGATGTATGTCAATTGGCAATTAATTATATGCAGTTTCCTTTACGACCAGGGACAATCATAACAGGATGTGAATGAATGAACCACAGTAGGCAGTTGGGGATTGAATAAAAAGAAACCAGCGCATTGCCTCAATTACTGCACAAACTGGTTTCAAACTAATACTGGCCTACACCAATTTTGAATGTCCTCCGTATTGGCTGAAACGAATTATCATTGCCTTCGATAATTATGTTGACATAGTAAATGATAAAAAATCTTTTATAAATACTTTCCAATGGAATTTTCTTTTCTGAGATAGTCTTCCTGTGGAGTCATATGGTTGCTTTTTAGTCACCAGACGTCATCAATTTTTCCTACCTCTTGCATATCGCTCCGATTTGTTATAGTACAGACAATATAGATTTTTTAAATATACTTTACTATGATGTGTGTTTAATATTTCTGGACTTCTGCTGGCAGTCTCAAGAACAATAATTGTTGTTGATTTTCATTTATCGATATATACCTGCAAGTCAGACATGATATGGTGGGATTCTGCATGGGACAAGGAACATTTTGATGAATGACTTAACTATATGGAAGCAGAATACACCAAATAAAAGAACCCTATCCTATTACATGACTTTCGTATATTTGCTACTACATCATCCCCTTAGGTGAATCATCATAACGTTACAAACACCAAAGGACGCAACGTATTTGCCACCCCTGACAATTCCATTTGCATTGGGCTGACGTGAATAGTTACAGTAAAAGTATTGCTTCGATACAGAAACACCACAGTTTCGACTGATTAACAGTTTTTTAAAAGGTATTATCATTACAATATTATTTTAATGGCTGAAAAACGCATGGACCGGATAGCAGAGGAGCATTCATGAAAATGTCAAAATTATATTGTAATGAAGTTTTCTTGATCAAAATGTTAAGAAGTTGGGTGTAAAAGTGAGGTTAGGGTCAAATGTGCGTGCAGATTAGTGTCGAAATCGGGTAAGGGAGGTATGTCTAGGCGAATGTCAAAGCGGGGTTAGTGAGGAATCTACACATAATCGATTGTTAAAGCAGATTAGGATTTAGGATTAGGTATGCTCGTTTACTCTTTGGCACTCACCTAACCAGATTATATAGTAATGAAATTTCCTTGACCAAAATGTTAAGAATTCGAGTGTCAAAGCGGGATTAGGAAGGAATATACATGTAAATTAGGTTAGTGAGGTTAGGGAGGAGGGTATCTCTGGTCGAGTGTCAAAGTCGTTGGGGAACAATGTACATGTAGTCAAGTGCTAAAGTAGGGGCACGAATGAGTGTCAAATCGGGGTTAGGGAGGAATGTACATGTAGGCGATTGACAGCTGACAGCTGGCAAAATTGCATAGTAATGAAATTTCTCGACCAATTTTGCTAAGAAGTCGAGTGTAAAATTACAAGCGGTCCGTCATTCATTATTCAGCTGTCGTCCATTCAAGAATATCCGCGTCTCAAGCATGATTGGGTACGGAAGCGCCTGTTCAGGAGCTAAGAAGGAATGTACATGTAGTTGGGTGTCAATGCTGGGTTACGGAGGGCTGTAAGTCTATTCGAGTGTCAATAGCAAACGCCAGATTCGTCCACAAAAGAATTTTCGCGTCAAGAATCGAAAAATTTATTTCATATGACAGCACCAGCTCGAACCGTGTATGAAATGAAATAAATAAAAACAAATTCCCTACAAGGGAGAAGCGGTCAACAGTTTGCATTGAGGTCAGCAAGACATTTTATATATAAAATCCTAATCACTGACCATTATATCTTTATCCAAATGAATGCCAAATCGTTCTCAGAGTATGTATTTAATTCACGCTTCGATTGTGGTTGTTCAGTTCAACACCATGGAAATGAAAAACACATGATATCAAACGGTCCTCCGCTCCAGCTTAAGCGGAATTAGACACATGTTACGAAACGTAACGGCAGAGATTTTGCACGCTACGATCGTATTTTCCGTCAGTGTACGACATTTATCACGAAATTTGAGAAACTCTGAATGGGGACGTTTGGTGGTATAGCTTCTCTTGACAAGTTTTTGCAGTAATATTCTTTGACGTTGATTAAATGCGTCACAGTTGCCACTTGATATACAGGTCTTTCTGGAATATTGCTTTCCAAAAATAGGGAGTTAACTATGTCAGCATGGTAATCGTTCCTCTAAGACTCGTACAGTTGACGTGAGAGAAAGTGATCATTCTTGTAAAGGTCCAGATATGATGTTCCATCTGGGCTATCAGTTGTAAGTTGTAAGTTGTAATCAGTGGTTTCCTTCAAATCCAGGGAAGGGGGATGAATATCCTTCACTGTGTGGCCAATACAGAGATTATCCGGTGCTAGGAGATAATCTTTATGGCCTTTGGCGATTGAGATGGAACGACTTTCGAATGTTTATCTTTTGACAATTCAGCATATAGGCGTATTCATACGAATAACACATAAAGGTAGGCCAAAAGTAGTGCCCAAGTTGTACCCATTGGGACACCTATAGCAGGGCTTTGGAGGAGTGTACGTCTTTTCGAGTGTCAAAGCACTTGGAATGTAGGAAGGAATGTCAATTCAAAGCAGAGTTCGGGAGGCGTGTACATATGTATTCGAGAGTCAAAGTGGGGTTACGGAGGAATATGCATGTAGTTTAGTGTCAGAGGAGGCTATGGAGCATGGTACGTCTATTCAATTATCAAAACGCGTTGGAAAGAATGTACATGTAGTCCAGAATTAAAGCAGGGTTACGGAGAAGTATACATGTAATCGATTGTCAAAGTGAGATGATGAGGGGTTGTACGTGATCGTGTCAAAGCGAGTTAGGGAGGAATGTAGGTGACGTCGAGTGTCAAAGCGGGGTTTTGGGGGAAAGTACATGTAATTGACTGTCAGATGGCTAAGGGTGTGTATATATCTAATCGAATGTCAAGGCGGGGTTAGAGAAGAATGTACGATTATTCCAGTGTCAAAGCCGGGTTAGAGAGGAGTGTATATCTAGGTGAGTGTTAAAGACGGGTTAGGGAAGAATGTACACGTAATCCAGTGTCAAAACAGGGGTAGAGATGAGTGTACGTTTAGTCGTGTGTCAAAATGGTGTTAAGGAGGAGTGTATGTCTAATCGAGTGTCAAATCCGGGGTATGGAGAAGTATGTCCAATCTAATGTAAAAGCGAGGTTAGGGAAGAATTCACGTGTAGTCGAGTGGCAAAGTCGCGCTACGACTACGTGTAGGTATGTCCAATCAGTGCTAGATAGGAATGTATATTTAATGGATTATCAAAGCGGGGTTAGAGAGGGAACTACGTGTAGTCCAGTGTTAAAACGAGGTTAGAGAGGAATGTAGAAGCAGTCGATTGTCAACGCCCGTATGGAATTAGGGTTAGGTATGTTCCTTTCCTATCAGGTTCGTGTGTAGTAGGTTGTCAAGGCGCATCAGAAATTAGGGTTAGGTATGCTCCTTTACCATCAGGACATTTTAGTCGTCAAATGTTTTTAGTAAATAAGTTTTCTTGACCAACATTTTAATTATTCGAATATCAAAGCAGGGTTCGGGACGAATACGCATACAGAGGAGTACCAAATTGGTTTTAGGGAGGAATGTACGTATAGATGAGTGGCAAGCGTGGTCGAGGAGGAGGGAACAAGGTACGTGTAGTCGGTTGTTAAAACAGAGCTAATGTTTGTGACATCCTGTGTCAAAGCGGGGTTAGGGAGGAATGTAAATGTAGTTGCTAGGTTATGCGGGATTAGGAAGGAGTGTACGTGTAGTTTGACTAAGCGCGGTTATAGTTGATTGTACGTGTTGTCGAATGTCAAAGCCAGATTATGGCAGAGTGCATATCTAGTCCAGTTTCAGAGAGGGTTTGAGGACGATTGTCCATTTAGAAGATTGCCAATGCGGATTTTGGGAGGAGTGTACGTGTAGTGTTTCAAAGCGAGGTTGAGGATGAGCGTATTTCTAGCCGAGTGTCAAAGCGGGATCAAAGAATAAAGTACATTTAGTTGGGTGGCAAAGCCGGGTTATGGAGGAATGTACGTTTAGTCGTGTGTCAAAGTGGTACACAAGTCGTACCAAATGGGATATCTATAGCAGGGCTGTGAAAAAGTGTACGTCTTGTCGAGTGTCAAAGCACATGGGAAGAAATGAACATGTAGTCAATTCAAAGCAGAGATCGGGAGGAATGTGGATGTAGTTTAATGTCAGAGGGGGTTATAGAGCATGGTACGTCTACTCGATTATCAAAACGCTTTGGAAAGAATGTACATGTAGTCCAGGATTAAAGCAGGGTTACGGAGAAGTGTACATGTAATCGACTGTCAAAGTGGAATGATGTGGGATTGTACGTGGTCGTGTCAAAGCGGGCTAGGGAGAAAAGTAGGTGACGTCGAGTGTCAAAGCGGGGTTTTGGGGGAAAGTACATGTAATTGAGTGTCAAATCGTCATGATCGTGGTTACGGGTGCGTATATATCTAGTCGAGTGTCAAAGCGGGGTTAGAGAAGAATGTACGATTATTCGAGTGTCAACGCCGAGTTAGAGAGGAGTGTATATCTAGTTCAGTGTCAAAGACGGGTTAGGGAAGAATGTACATGTAATCGAGTGTCAAAGCAGGGTTAGAGATGAGTGTCCGTTTAGTCAAATCTGGGGTATGGAGAAGTATGTCCAATCTAATGTAAAAGCGGGCTAGAAAAGAATTCACGTGTAGTCGCGCTACGACTACGTGTAGGTATAGTCTAGTGTTCAATCAGTGTTAGATAGGAGTGTATATTTAGTGGACTATCAAAGCGGGGTTAGGAAGGGAACTACGTGTTGTCCAGTGTTAAAATCAGGTTAGTGTTTAGTCGATTGTCAAAGCGGATCAGAAATTAGGGATAGGTATGCTCCTTTACTATCAGGAGATTTCAGCCGTAAAACATTTTTAGTACAGAAGTTTTCTTGACCAATATTTTAATTATTTGAATATCAAAGCAGGGTTCGGGAAGAGTGCGCATACAGAGCAGTACCAAAGTGGGTTAGGGAGGAATGTATTTATAGATGAGTGTCAAGCGTGGCCGAGGAGGAGGGAACAAGGTACGTATAGTCGGTTGTTAACCCAGAGTTAATGTTTGTGACATCCTGTGTCAAAGCGGGGTTAGGGAGTAATGCAAATGTAATCGATAGATTATGCTGGAATAGGGAGGGGTGTACGTGTAGTTGGACTAAGTTGGACTATGTCAAAACCAGATTATGGCAGAGTGTATATCTAATCCAGTTTCAAAGAGGGTTTGAGGACGATTGTAAATTTAGACGATTGCCAATGCGGATTTTGGGAGGAGTGTACATGTAGTGTGTCAAAGCGTGGTTGAGTCCAGTGTCAAAGCGGGATCAAAGAATAAAGTACATATAGTTGGGTGGCAAAGCCGGTTTATGGAGGAATGTACGTTTAGTCGTGTGTCAAATTGGGGTTAAGGAGGAGTGTATTGGAGCGATATGCAAGAGGTAGAAAAAATTTACTTCTGGCGAATAAAAGGGACCATATGACTATACAGGAAAGCATTCGCCGACACCTAACATTCAGACTTGCGAATTCGGTGGATTCTCAGCCGCGCTTTTATTGCAGATGTTCATTAAGAGACTATGTTCATACGGCCCCTAGCACCGGCTTAAGCGGAATTAGATACGCTAGCTCGGGAACTGTGATAACAGATCAGCTCAAACAACTCATGGAATATTAATAGACGTGCATCGTGGACTTCTGATGGAGTGAACGCCTCAACATGGGGTAAATTCAAGAATACATAGGAAAACTAACCTGTAATGCCCGACGTCGTACGGCTTAAATTTTCCACCAAAACAATAAACCTACACATGTACACATGTATTTGTCGAGATACATGTACAGAGGAGGAGGAGGAGGAGGAGGGAATTTGGCTTAATGTCACACTCAAGTTTGTTTCAGTTTGGTTGGTGGAGGAAACCGGAGTACCCGGAGAGAACCACCGCCCTTCGGCAAGTAACTGACAAACTTTCACACATGGACCAACTGGGCTCGAACCCGTGCCGGTTCAGCGGTGTGAGGCTAGTGGTCACCAGCGAAGCGCCTTAGACCACTCGGCCACCGAGGGCCCCTCATGTACAGAGGTCAGGCATCGGGGACTAATAGTCCACCAACATAATTTTACCATATACAGGTAATAAATTGGAGCGGTGTGCAAGAGGTGAGAAGAATTGATGACTAATCCAGTGTCAAAGCTGGTTTAACAAAAATGTATGTGTACTCTACTGTCAAATCCGGGGGTTGGAAGAAGTATGTCCAATGGGGTTAAGTGTCAAATTGGGGTTAGGGATGTACATCTAGTCTAGTGTCAAAACAGGGTTTGAGAGAAGTGTATGTCTAATCGAAAACGCGAAAAGCTGAATTACAGGAGTGTGTATGTCTAGTCCAGGGCTAACGTGGTGTTAGGGAAGAATATAGATGTCGTCGTGTACCAAAGTGGAGTTAGTGAGAAGTATATTTGTGTGTCAAAGCGGCATTAGGGTGAAGATAAGTGTAGTCGAGTGTCAAAGCCGAGTGAGGGAGGAGTGTATCTCTAGTCGAATGTAAACGCGGCATTCGAGAAGTATGTATACGTGTAGTAAAGTGTCGAAGCGGGGTTAGGGTGGAATGTACATGAAATTGAATGTCAAAGCTGGGAATGTATGAAATCGAGCTTCAAAGCTGGTTTAGGGAGGAGCGTGCATGTAGTTTAGTGTTCACGCGTTGAGGAAAGAGGAAAATAAAGTGCAATGTGTGACTGAGATTAGGAGAAGCTTTGACTTGCAAGTGTCGCTGCAATGTGTCATCATCGGAAATAAAGGTACAAACTGTCGTATTACTTTGTAGAAAGTATACATATCTTTCAAAGTGTCGTTTTCAGACTGCCTTCATGGAAGGTATATAGAAACAAAGTATCGATGAGGTAGGACTATGATCAAGGGTCTGCTGGAGATTATGCTTACGGCTATGACGAGTTTGACTGGCCAAGTTAGCATAATGTGGTCCTGTGGTCCTAGTACATTCAGATGGAGAGGAAACCCCGATGTTGCGTCTTTCGGTTTGAGGCAATTTAAAAAAGGCAACAACAAGAGTAACTAATATAACATCCTTTCTGATCCCATATCGCAGCGCTATTTGGAAAAGATTGCCCACCATTGGCAGCATGGCCCTGCTATTCATCCGCATCTGCCGAAAATCGTTGAGACCTATTGCGGGAGGCAATACCAGATGAGACCTAAAGTCACAGAAAAGCTGAAAAGTTACGATTATCCAGAAAGCTGTGAAATTCTATCGGCACCAACGGTAAATCCCATTATATGGAATAAGAATAACGTTCGATCGTTGTTTTTTTAGATCAAACACCAGAAGACCCAGAAGTCATTGTGAAAGGCATGATTGCCATGACACAGTTGACGGACGAATTAACGAAAGGGTATGATGGTGATTTCACAGACGAAATAAAATAAACAATGGATGCATTTTCAGCACACGAAAGTTTCGATGTCAACCTCTGGAGATCGGAGTTGAACAAGGATTGTGAACATTTATGTTCCATCGAAGTACCCGTGTCGACATTTCTTCTCGGAGATGCTGGTTTAAACAAGACCTAACTGAGGTAGCGAATAGTTCACATTTTATAATCAATGAACATGAACAATAAAATCCAATAGCAGGTAAACTAAAATGGCATGTTGAGGTGTGGCGCAAAATGTGGGATGAGCAACACATGATTGTGTGCAACATTGCCACAGTGAATTTGAAAATGACCAGGCACCATATAAAAAGATTGTCCCAAAGCAATTAAATTTGTCACAAACGGAGACATCTGTAGCAGGCCAAGAAATTGAGAAACTTATGGCAAAATAGGCCATTGTCGAGACAAATTATTGTCCAGGTGAGTTTAATTCAAAGGATGCTTAGTTCACAGTGCCAGTAGCAACAGAAAAATTGTTTAAAAATACTTAAACATTGCGTTGCTGCGATACTGTGCGACTGAGATACTAAGGCTACTTTCGAAAATCCACCGTATTCACGGGTCTGAATGTGAGGTGTCGAGGGAAGCTTTCCTGTGGAGTCGTCTGGCGACTAAAGAGCAGCCATATTTTTCCCACCTCTTGCATATCGCTCCATATTTTACCTGTGTATGATAGGATTTTGCTGGTGGGCTGTTAGTTCTGAGGCCCGCCCACTGTCATTCGACAAATATATATAGATGTATTGTTTTGGTGGTAAATTTAAGCCGTGGGACGTCGGTCATTTCATAATAGTTTTTCTCGGTATCCGTCCATTTACTAGGTTTACTCGCTATTGAGACGTTTAATCCATCAGACGTCCTCAATGCTCACCCAGTAACATCTGTCATCACAGCTCCCGAGCTAGCCTATCTAATTCCGCTTTAGACGGTGCTAGGGGGCCGTGTGGATACTTCATAATCTCCATATGAGCATCTGCAAAAACAGCGCGGCTGAGATACCAAGGCTACGTCCGAGAATCTACCGTATTCTCTGAATGTGATGTGCCGAGGGAAGCTCTCCTGTGGAGTCATAATGTTGCTTTTCAGTCGCTAGACGTCGCCAATTTTTCCCAGCTCTTGCATATCGCTCCAATTTGCTATGTACTTGATTCCCACCAAAGCCAATGGTTGATTTCTTACTTGTGGTCTCCATATACTTGTATTATATTGGTGGTGGCGTCTGTATTTTAATGTGTATGTAATATTGCATTTTTGAAGAACGGGGGTCTTGACCAAAGGTCTTCCTTGTACAAAGCCGGATACATACATTTTACTTTTGTGACAGGCGATGTGGTCGTGTACGGTTAGCGCGTGTGTGTCCTATATGGCCAAGCTGTTGATCTTTAGAGACAAGGTTTGATTTCTGACTTCATTTGCACCACAATTTTCCACAAAATTACTTAAACCTGTTTACGCAAATTTGAGAAGAACGGGGCAGACTTGCCCTGGATACACGAGCGACAGTTATCACCAAGGAGACTCGATGAACGAATTTACAAACGTGCAGAGTATACCAGTGATTATTTTGAAAAATTGGTATCCATAGTTCTTGCTTACAAGTCGATATTTCAACCACCAGAAATCATCCATTTTCTACCTTTCGGCTTTAATGCCATGACAATTTCAGGTAAGCCAGCGCCAGTAAAAATCACCAGCACAAATCTTCCATATACATTTCTTGGGACAACACAGATAACTGTGAAAATGCTTTCCATGCTTTAATGCAAGACGGCTGAACAAAGAATGACGGACCAGACGCTTGTAATTCCGACATAAAAGGCACATTGGTTTCATTGTTTTCCGGTGTAGAGTTTAACCCTCTTCACTACAGGGAAATTGGCAAGTCTATTGCTTTGAGGTCAAACTATGGTACTTGCCAGATCAATCTAAATTGGTGGCGGAAAATTTAGACATAGCAAGCAGGCAAGTTTTACGTGGAAGCCTCACAAATTTGCATCCCTTCAGATGCCTCAAACGAGTTTGTTTTCATCCTCGGCTGGTTGTAAATGGACACCTGCAGAAAGAGAATACCATATTTATCTGAGAGAATTGAATGATTCAAATCTCGCTTTGAAATGACATGAAATTTGTATTGTAGGTAAACACGTTATGTCAACTACATCGGTGAAACTAAATTTGAATGCTACAATGTATGAAACAGTTAAGGAAATGTGTCCTGGTGTATTGAAAGAAACATAAGCTTGTCATTACCTCACTTGCCCAGTGTTCAGAATAAGATCGCGGTCAGGGGATCAATATAATTCGATTATCATACCGAGTGGATGCTCAATCAAGATATACTCAATTAGTGAAGGAAACCAGAAATTGATTCATTTGCATCCTGACTAAATGAACGGGTATCTAGCTATGTCACGTGGCGACCTGACCCTGATGGTGAAATTTTTTATTCATTTACCATGAAATAGCATAACAAAGAAGTATATGCGTTTTCTCCTTTCAGCATGATACCACCTTTTCTACAGAAAGCGGAAGAGGATCAGGCAGATGCAATTTTGGTATTTCCATTCTGGGACACACGAGGATCGTTCTCCGGACTAGCTATGTTGCTAATTGCACCACGTCTGCTTCTCCCGGTGGTACGTCACAAAAGCACCTTACTAGATCCACTGAGGAAGGAAATAAGAATGGTGACATGTCTGGTGTCAGTGAATCACTTAGTAAGTCAAATATTTTCTCCCATCGTCACGATCTTGTACAAAACAGAAACAGAGAACATACATGGAATAAGTGGTGTACTGGTTCACTGGTGTGGTGTACTGTGGTGAACGAACAATAGACCATTTTCAATCTCATTAGTTAAATTGCGTCAGACGTTCTTGCCACTTTGTAACACGGCCAAGTGTGCACTTCCTATCGTTAGATCACTTGTTGTAAATATGACGTATCTCAGACGTTAGTCACAGGACTATTATCAAGAAAGACCACTTAGTGTTAAATACCCTGAACTGTAAATGAAAACTCTGTAAGGTTGATAACATGAAAGTTTCGTGGTTAAAATGTGACCAAGTGGTTGTTTCATACATTTGAAAGTCGAACACGTTTGATGCGGTAGGGAGCAGATTAATGCAGTTTGATTTGAAACACTTAGTTAACCCTAATTGACACTTAGTTAACCCTAATTGATATTCAACCTACATGTATGTCTCTCTCAATTTGTTATTCTGTCTCATCATCAATTTGTCACAAAATTATGATATTTATGGTGCCGATATAGATTGCCGATATTGGCGTGTTATATGAATGTTTCGTTTGAATTTTACCGTACGTTTTATGTGCGTGTGTCCATATAGTTGTGAGTTGCATTGGAACTTCATTTTTGGGTTAGCGTTTGTCACCGAAACTTCAGGATCAAACGTAATTTTCGGCGGAGAGATGCGAAACACAAAGCCTACGATATCACAAAGCCTACGAAACACAAAGCCTACGAATAGGTTTACCAGAAGACTATTCTGTGAAGTCATATGACGCAGTCAGTATGTCGGCACCTCTTCCCACTTCTCTTATATGTGTTGTAATTTTTACCTGTATATGGCGAGATTCTGCTGGTGGACGTTTCGTCCCCGAGGCCCGCTCCCTGTACAGACCCTTTGGTCTTTGATATATGTTGGCATTTGTGGGAAGTTGATGCTGGGTGTCGACATCGGGCCTTACAGACTAGTCTTTTGTGTTAATTGCCGTCATTTACATCTGACGACGATACAGCTCACCAATCGCCAATGTGCGAGTTGTCACAGCGAAACAGCTCACCAATTACCAGTATACGAGTTGTCAGAGCATTTCCATCATAGCTCTCTAGATTTGTATCTAATACCGCTTATGGCGGTGCTAGGAGCAGTGTGGTCATATCATTCATGTTGCCACATGAACAGGTACAATAAAAACGTACCTGAGATACAACACATATCACGAATCGTTAGATTCTTGGTATGTGCTTTAGAATAGGTTTACCAGAAGACTATTCTGTGAAGTCATATGACGCAGTCAGTATGTCGGCACCTCTTCCCACTTCCCTTATATGTGTTGTAATCAGACAGTTTCCGCCAAATTCAACATCGTTTTTATCTCTCATTACGAAATGAGAGGGGGGAAGCGCATTTCGTCGTCGGAGTTTTTGTTCCCTCCGTCGAAATGATAAGGTTTTTGGTTTAGCAGACTGAAAGAAAAAACAAGAAAAAAAATAAAATAAAAATATATGGGAGGTGGGTATTCCACCAGGGAGAGTCAGTTATGGCACAACCCCAGGGAATTCTATGGGTGCTCCAATGATAAAATTCAATGATAGAGTTTTTGGTTTAGCTGAAGTGCACATGCAAATATGTACATTAAAAACTTTGCTGCATTTGTCAGCCGTTACTGGATGATTATGCAACTTGGTACACATCTTTCTTATGATTAGAGCATGTACCTGTGTTATTTTTTAGATGAAATATCAATTTTTATCCCAATTATGGCAAATGATGGAGCAAAATTGTAGGTCTTCTACATGTACACCTGTACATAGAAAGTTTGCTGCAGTTGTCAGCTGTCACTGGCTGATTATGAAACTTGGAACACAAGTTGGAATCCTATGATTGGAGGATGTACATGTGCTACTTATGAGATGAAATATTAATTTTTGTCCAATTTATGGGGGTTTCTACTTAATAATTTGCCAATTATAAGGGTTTTTTTTGTTAAGACAAAAAAGTACTGAAAAGTGAACTGATTTTGTCAGGTTTCACTGGATTATTAGGAAACATGGTACACATGTTTCATATCATTAAATTATGTAGCTTTGCTAACTATGAGATGAATTTTTGTCCAAATTATGAGGGTTTCGACTGAGTAATTTGCCAATAATAATATACATGTATACATGTACACCTGCACATGAAAAGTTTGTTGAGGCCGTCAGCTTTCATTGGACGCGTTCGACACTTGCTACACAAGTTTCATATGATTTGAAAATGAGCATGTGCAATTTGTTGCATGCAATAATAATTTTTGTCCAAATTATTGCAGTTTAGTACTTTGCCAATGATTTTTGTTAGGCAAACATGTACATGCACACTTCTACATGGAAAATCTGCTCTACATGTATGCTTTCAATAATGCTGCAGCGGATGACCCCGCAAGGCGAAATTTTGGGGTTCTCGCAACGCTTGTTAGGATTCAGTATATTGACAAGTAGTGTAATTATTATAACTAAAAGTTGACTGTCTCCGAGAGATTTCAGACTTCTAGTTTATTTATCCACTTTTGTCTATTCGGTAGGCCCTATGTGCTGAAGCGAGACTGAGATACGATAGTAAAATATAAAACGATCGGGAAATCCATTTGTTAAATAGGATACGGGTCACTGATACGGGTTTGACGATATGAACATCAGGGTGCCTTTACCAGCATCATTGAAACTTCAAAGAAGAAAAAGATGTTTTCCAATTCTCTGTTGCAAGACGCAAGCTTGTGTTTATATATTTTTATACCTGCTTGAAGTTTGGTGCTGTCTTTTAAATATGGTCTGTCGATTATGTATACTGACATTGTTTATGGACGACGGATGTCTACTGAATATCGAACCTGGCGCTTGTATCGTTTGTGGGTATGGATTGTGATATAAAAGGGATCGAAGAGACTAAACCATGATATTCAGACGATCGATTCAGCCTGGTAACTTAACGTAACATGAACTGCAAATGAGAAAAATAGGATAAAGGTGGTTTTATCCAGTTAGATTTATTAATATTCTTATGTGATCATGTTCATATATGTGTATCTTGGTCAAAAACATTATCTTATCTTATCTTATAATATCGTTGCATAAAGCTGTCTTGTAACACTGGGATCCCAGTATGATAATAGTAAAACATGTTCAATCGTGTAGCGTACCCATTTGCCCTCTGCAAATTTGTCTAGATCTTCAGACAAAATGTGTCGCTGTAGGGAATTGTGCAGTTACCATGGAAACTGTTAGTGGACTGATATGAATTTGCTATCGATTACCCCTTACAAGTGATTCTCTTATGATTACTTTAGCGTATACATTTTAATTATTTACAATCAATAAACCCGGGAAGACAAGAAATAAAACGCCCTCTTCATAAACTGGCGCCCCGCTGTAAAGGAGACAGTTACACTTGAGCCGGACACTGTTCCCAGTCATCATGTTCTGCCCAGATATCTTCGAAGCGGGTGAGTACAGGTATTTCTTAAAAGACTGTTGGATTACTACCAGGGTTTAACTAAATCATACGATGTACATCATTAAAATTACTTTTTGAGATGGATACCTTCATATAACATGTATACATGTATTAATATAGCTCGGTGGGTACAATCAAGTGGTCACTCAATGGCTTTCTTTATTATGAATGCATTCGTCATTGGAATCGAAACAATGGAATCCAAAATTCGATGAAGGGTCTTCGAAGAGATTTCATACACGTCTGAGAATTTGGCATTTGTATGATAATAAGTGTTGATATGATTAGACAGTATTGATATTTCCCTGATATTTTTTCTGTTCACCTACTAACCCTAGATTTAAGACAGTAATCTCAATGATTAGACTGTATATTAGTATAAACAAAAATGTATCAAATTTATATGAATATATGAATTTCTTGTAATTTTGTTAATTTCTGTTCCAAGTATGCGTTATATATGTCAAGCAGACTATTTCCTTCTACAAATGGTACAACATTAATTAAATGTTGTTTTACTGATAAAATTCAATAATCCCCGTCGTATGACAATCATATGTGATAAGCTACATACATTGTCAGAGTACCAGTATCTGTTGTGTATGTATGTAGACTTAGCCGACCAAGTGAGGTTTTTGTTTGCTTGGTAATCTGGACAGAACCATCTTTGCGTAGACTTGGTGCTGACCGAGCGAGGTGGGTTTTTTTTTGTTAGGTATAAGGTGGACATAACATTCAGTGCAATGTCGATTCAGTGCAATGGCAAATGATTGCGAATTTTCCAAGCATTTTATGTAGCTTGTAGTTTCCATTCTATATTTTGTCTTTTTGGGAAGTAATTGTATCTAGTATTTTGTATCATGTGTGTATTTACACTTAACCCAAGGTTAGGGAATGTATAAACTTTCACGGTAGAAGCGTGACTGAGATTCATTATTTTCGGACAACGAAAATCATATGGGTGTAGGGACATTGATCAGCGATACGGATTTGACATTTGAAATACCATAACGTCTTGCCAGCATCATTGAAAGCTGTTGACCTCTTCCCCCTTGCAGGAAATTAGGTTATGCTTATGTACACTATGATATTTTTTATTTGGTGCTAATGCTGTTATACAACTTAGGTCTAGGTCGTCAGATTATGGACGACAAAAACGTCTAGTCCGTCGTTCAACAATCAGTCGTCCTTCATCAAAGAATTTTGTCCTTCATCAAAAAAGACATAATTCATATAACAGCATTAGCACCAAATTAGAAAAAAAACATAGTACCGGTATACATTAACATAGGCTGGTTTCGTGCAAGAGAGAAGTGGTCAACAGTTTTGAATGGACGACGACTGAATATTGAATGACAGACTAGACACATGTATTTACACAGCATTTCTAGTATGAATTTGATGATATTGGAGGTTTCGATCTGTGTATATGAAGGTTATTCCCCGGTTGCCACAGTTTGTAACCTCATAAACTGTCAGTGTAGTATCTGACAGTAGGTAATATACAACCTGTTGTCAAAAGACGGCCAATCAATGGCTTCCCACATTCCCTTAGACTAATCATTCTGCTTCAGAACCACACCCAGTATCTGACATCCTCTTAGTGGCAATGGTACCGTATATTTGCCCTTTTCCCTAAGAGTTCGAGGTGTAAGATCATCGCTCCCCGAACTTGGCCATATGTAGCCCGTCATATGGGGATGGCGGTCGCTGGCCAAATAGATCTACACCGGCAATTGAAATATTTAATCGAAAGTGATCAAGCGAAATCAGTGGCTTATATATAGTTATTCTCTAAAGTCAATTAAGCTCTTTTGGCCTACCAGAAAACAGGTCAAATGCTACTGAATCGCTACTGCCTCTGCTCCAACACTATCCGGCGCCTATAGAATACATGCTTGTTAACACCGGGTTCGCAATCTCGCAATATGGGGAGGTAAATACTCTCTGCTGGTAGGAGCATGTTTTAAGCGCTTTGTGTAGTTATATCGCTGTAATCAGATAGTTTACCTAGTGGGGGCATGTTGATATGAAACCAAGCAGAACAAACAATCACCGTATTGCGATGAATTATTCAGCTACGAATGTATGTTATATTTGTTTTATGTTTCATCTGCTGTACGAGAGCTGTATGATCTCGGTACATGCTATTCTTAAGAGATAATGGGTGCAACCACTGTGTTTGTTCAGGAGTGGTGATGCTTGGTATAACAGATTCTTAACATCCTTTTTGTCCCCCGCCGCAACGCGGCCGGGGACTTTAAAATGGTTCTTGCTTCTATGTGTCCGTGCATGTCCGTGCAAATACTTCGCAAGCGATAACTTCCAAATGCTTTATCGGATTCCTCCGAAATTTGGCATCTGCATTCTTTGCGACAAGACGTCGGTTGGTATTGCGTTTCAGCAAGATCCGCCTGAAGGTGGCGCCACCGCCTTTGTTCCAATCTTCTGTGCTTGTCCGTGGATGTCCGTGCAAATACTTCGTAAGCGATAACTCCTAAATGCTTTGTCGGATTCCTCCGAAATTTGACATCTGCATTCTTTGCGCAAGACGGCGGTTGGTATTACGTTTCAGCAAGATCTGCCTGTAGGTGGCGCCACTGGGTCTTATTCCAATCTTTAGTGCATTACAAGCGTCTAGTCCGTCATTCATAATCCAGCCGTCGTCCATTAGAGAATATCCGCGTCCATAATCCAAAGACCTATTCCATTTCCATATAACAGTATTAGCACCAAATTCAAAAGACAAAAGTATACATAAACATAGGCTTGTTTCCTGCAAGAGAGAAGCGGTCAACAATTTTCAATGATGCCGGCAAGACATCATGATGTTCCAAAATATCAAATCCGTATCGCTGATCAGTATTCTTAATCCATAATATTCGTTATAGAGTCGTCATCTAAAAATGATGTACCTCAGTCACGCTTTGATTGTGACTGTTCATATGAGTACCATGAAGATCTTGAAGTACATGGCTCATACGGCCCCTAGCCCCGGGTTAAGCGGAATTAGACACATGTTACGAAACGTAGCGCCATAGATCTTGCACGCTACGTTCGTATTTTGCTATCAGCATGCGATATGTATCGCCAAATTTGAGAAACTTTGAGTGGAGGCGCTTGGTGGAATAGCCCTGTTTTATAAGTTTCTGCAACAATGTTTTGTGACGTTGATTAAAATCATCACATTTAACACAGGATCTAGCCAATGCTACTAAGCGAGATATGTATACGCCATATGCAGGTCCCACTGGAATATTACTATCCAGAAAGGGATAGTTTACGATGTCGAAATTGTAATCATCTCTTTTGTCATAAAGTCGGCGAGAGAGAATGCCCGCTTCATTTTTATAGAGATAGAGATCTAAATAAGATGTGCCTGTAGGGCTATCTGTAGTTTCCTTCAAATCCAGTGAAGGTGGATATATATCCTTCACTGCGTCATTTATATAGCGATTATCCACAGCGAGAAGATCGTCTATATAGCGTTTGGTGAATGAGAAGGAACGGGCTTTGAGTGGATCGGTTTTTGAAAGCGCCAGCATATAGTCATATTCATAAGAGAACAGATACAGGTCAGCCAACAGGGTGCACAATTAGTACCCATTGGAATACCTATATGCTGCTGATATATTGTGTTGCCAAATTTCACATAGATATTTTTAATGAGAAATTCAAGCAACTCTATAAACAAAGAAACATCCCATGAATGATATCTCTTGTATGTTTGTTCAAATCCTTCGTGAGCGATAACTTTCGAACGATTTGTCGGATTCCTTCGAAATTTGGCAAATGCATTCCCTGCGACAAAACATCGTTGGTGATGCGTTTCAGCAAAATCCGCCCGGAGGTGGCGCTACTAGAGTTAATTCCATTATTCCGTGCTGCAAGTGATAACTTAGAAACACTTGGTCGAATTTCTTTGAAATATCCTACCTTTCTGGGTAACATGAGAAACGCTGCGGCTCATCAGATTCTTCTCAAATTTGGCATGCATGTACCATGCCAGGAGATGTTGCTTGGGATTACCTTTCGCTCACTTGCACTCACAGGTGGCGCCACCTGGTGGCAACATCACAAATTTGTTTCCGGGTAATAACTTGAGAACCGCCCATCGGATTCTTCTCAAATTTGATATGAATGTACCTTGACATAAGATGTCGCTTGATAATGCATTTCACTGACTTGCGCCTAGAGGTGGCGCCATCGGGTGTCAAATTCTAAATTTGGTTTCCGGGCAATAACTTGAGGACCCTCATCTGATTCTTCTCAAATTCGGTATGCAGATAACATGACACCACGATACCATGTCCCTTGGGATTGTATTTTGCCCGCTTCTGCCTGCAGGTGGTGCCTCCTGGTGAAAATATTTGTTTCCGGGCAATAATTTGGCAACTGCTCATCAGATTCTTCTCAAATTTTGTATTCATATGTGACCCGCCCCAAATAACATGAACACCGGTGGGCATCTAATACCGGCAATAACTTGAGGACCCCTCTTCAGATCCTTCTCAAAGTTCATATGCCGATACCATGACATGAGATGTCATTTGGGAATGCGTTTTGCCTGCTTGCGCCTACAGGTGGTGACTCCTGGTGGCAAAGTCTAAATTTGGTTTCCGGGCAATAGGTTGAGGATGCCTTCATATTCAGGTCAAATTTAGTTTGCAGATGATATGCCATGAGTTGTCTCTTGAGGTTGCATTTCGGTTACATAATTTTCATGCTACACCGTGAGGAAAATATATTACAGTAGCAATCAACATTCAGTCAGCCATTCTGAGTTGATCTCAAAACCTGGGAAGGTGGAAAGCCCCTTCTGCTTCTTACGCCTGTGAAGTAGCTGTTTGCCACCCCTATGAATATCCCCTGAGACCGACAACGCTTATAAATATTGCTGCCATTTTGGCGGGGGACCTAGCATCCTCCGGCTGCTTGTCAGTTTTGGAACGTTGTTCACACGAGACACTTAACTAGCATTGAGACAAACAATTTACGTGTGACAAATAAGTGTATTCGTATTGGTGCTCTACGAGGACTATCAACGTGAAAACACAATTGTTTTGCTTTATAACTCAGCGAGACGTACGTTTATCTGTACAGAAGAGTGTTATTTCTCACATAGAGGAAATACGAAATAATGGTTTCTTGCAGGTTGTAATATTCAGAGTTTAATCTTGATTACTCAACACTCCGAGTTGGAATATTCAAAAAGACGATTCGAAAGATTTCTTGGATATCCAGCAAGATGTTCTTGATCGGAGAAAACGTTCTTCAATACTAAAGAGTTAAAGTTTCGGATATAGTATATGTTCTGCATATTTAAGAACGTCTTCTTCGTTCAAGATCTTCAAGCTTTCCTTCAACATGTTTTTGAATGATCGAGAACGTGGTGCTTTGTGAAGATTTAAGAATATTCGAGAACTTTCCTCTAATACACGTCTTCAAGTATACACAACACCCATTTTGTGGCGGTTATACGCTAAAACATAATCCATAGCCTTTCTAATGCAAATATTCTGGATCAATTGCTGACATGTGATACACCATGAAGGTTGTGCCGTGAAAGGTGTGACGTTCGCGGTCACAACTGCTGAAACCAGTACAAAGCCTTATATCAACGGCTTCACCAAGGCACGTGCAATTACCCGGTTGATGCAATTTGCCCGAACCCACGGTCTCCCTTCCTGTTGACCACATTTTTTCAACGAGAACCACATTAATTCAGTATATAAATCAGAATAAATCAGTACAGCGCATGTCTGTGATGTATATGAACAACCGAGGAATATCGACATTATTCTGGAAATTCCTGGGATCGATTAGAAGGCTAGGTACCGTGTATCTGCCTGTCGGGATATCGGAATTATTGCCGTAAGATAACAGCTGAAGGACAGCTACATATCTGTTCTACTATAATTGTTTGCATTCATGTTGTATCCCTAATGTCGTGGCAGAATTGATTATGTATTGATTGCCTCACCTGGTCTAAGCAATATGCTAGCATTTACAATAACCCTAATTACATCCCGATGGTACATGCACGAATTAATACAGGTATTACAAGCCTCTAGTCCAGCCGTCGTCCATTAGAGAATATCCGCGTCCATAATCCAAAGACCTATTCCATTTTCCATATAACAGTATTAGCACCAAATTCAAAAAGACAATCATAGTATACAAAAACATAGGCTTGTTTCCTGCAAGAGAGAAGCGGTCAACAGTTTTCAATGATGCCGGCAAGACACAGTTGTCCAGAATTGAGCCTAGAATGTAAATGAAAATGCTGTTGAAGCGTCTTGTCGGATATTCAAGAACTCAAGAACATCCGAAATATTCGTGAAAGTAGTATTAAATCAGCAAAACGTGTTGGTTAATGTCTAAATCATGTTGTAAAATATTGAAGAATGTGTCTGTGGATAAGGAGAACTCTTTCGTGAATATTCACGAACGACTGGCTTTTGGAATATTAAGAGAATTAAGGTTTAACGTCGCGTTCATATATGGAATATTTGAGAACTGGCTAGCGCCCACAGTCGTACACCATTTCAACCAAATATATTAATTTAACTGATAACAGAAGATACGTCTGTGCAATTGCAAACATACAATGGAAGCACGGCTCACGACTGTAATCCTTCGGACAATGCATCAACAAATGCTCCCTTTTGTGAACCATTTTGTGCTAGAAGGTTTGGTGTAGTAACGATCCTTATTGCATCCCGTGCCTTTGCGCCGAATAAGACAACTCAATCATTAGTCCACCTTAGACTGGGTTTACGCATATGATCGATTCGGCCAGTTACATGGTCCAGGTAGCTTTCCAGAGAAATTTGGATTATGGGAATGATTACTGTTTGTGAGCTTATTGTCTTCCTAACCTCATTAACAGAATTGATCACTGCTGTGGAGATGATTAGTATATTACATTTTACAATACACCTATATTGCTACTCCAGTTCTGACCAATGACCAGCGTGACCGACAAGCACAATTTAAGATGATTGGCTTAATTAATCGTTCTATTAGATTGTTTAACCAAAGCAAACCAGGGGTTTCACACGATATTGTGCCCACCTTGCATTAAAATGTTGCCAGGATCTAATATGTGTATAATAATGTACATTTGGTGTGATATTTAAAAGACTGGGTATGGGGATAGATCTGAGGCTATTATGATAATACTGGGTATGGGGATAGATCTGAGGCTGTTATGATAATACTGGGTCTGGGGATAGATCTGAGGCTATTATGATAATACTGGGTCTGGGATAGATCTGAGGCTATTATGATAATACTGAGTATGGTGATAGATCTGAGGCTATTATGATAATACTGGGTCTGGGGATAGATCTGAGGCTATTATGATAATACTGGGTCTGGGGATAGATCTGAGGCTATTATGATAATACTGAGTATGGTGATAGATCTGAGGCTATTATGATAATACTGGGTGTGGTGATAGATCTGAGGCTATTATGATAATACTGGGTGTGGTGATAGATCTGAGGCTATTATGATAATACTGAGTATGGTGATAGATCTGAGGCTATTTTGATAATACCGAGTATGGTGATAGATCTGAGGCTGCTATGATAATACTGGGTATGGGGATAGATCTGAGGCTATTATGATAATACTGGGTGTGGCGATAGATATGAGGCTATTATGATAATACTGAGTATGGTGATACATCTGAGGCTATTATGATAATACTGGGTATGGGGATAGATCTGAAGCTATTATGATAATACTGGGTGTGGTGATAGATATGAGGCTATTATGATAATACTGGGTGCGGTGATAGATCTGAGGCTATTATGATAATACTGAGTATGGTGATAGATCTGAGGCTATTATGATAATACTGGGTGTGGTGATAGATCTGAGGCTATTATGATAATACTGAGTATGGTGATAGATCTGAGGCTATTATGAAAATACTGGGTATGGTGATAGATCTGAGGCTGTTATGATAATACTGAGTATGGTAATAGATCTGAGGCTATTATGATAATACTGAGTATGGTGATAGATCTGAGGCTATTTTGAAAATACTGGATATGGTGATAGATCTGAGGCTGTTATGATAATACTGGGTGTGATGATAGATCTGAGGCTATTATGATAACACTGGGTGTGGTGATAGATCTGAGGCTATTATGAAAATACTGGGTATGGTGATAGATCTGAGGCTGTTATGATAATACTGGGTGTGGTGATAGATCTGAGGCTATTATGATAATACTGGGTGTGGTGATAGATCTGAGGCTATTATGATAATACTGAGTATGGTGATAGATCTGAGGCTATTATGATAATACTGTGTGTGGTGATACATCTGAGGCTATTATGATAATACTGGGTGTGGTGATAGATTTGATGCTATTATGAAAATACTGGGTATGGTGATAGATCTGAGGCTGTTATGATAATACTGGATGTGGTGATAGATCTGAGGCTATTATGATAATACTGGGTATGGTGATAGATCTGAGGCTATTATGATAATACTGGGTGTGGTGATAGATCTGAGGCTATTATGATAATACTGGGTGTGGTGATATATCTGAGGCTATTATGATAATACTGAGTATGGTGATAGATCTGAGGCTATTATGATAATACTGGGTGTGGTGATAGATCTGAGGCTATTATGATAATACTGGGTGTGGTGATATATCTGAGGCTATTATGATAATACTGGGTGTGGTGATAGATCTGAGGCTATTATGAAAATACTGGGTATGGTGATAGATCTGAGACTGTTATGATAATAGTGGGTATGGTGATAGATCTGAGGCTATTATGATAATACTGGGTCTGGGATAGATATGAGGCTATTATGATAATACTGAGTATGGTGATAGATCTGAGGCTATTATGATAATACTGGGTGTGGTGATAGATCTGAGGCTATTATGAAAATACTGGGTATGGTGATAGATCTGAGGCTATTATGATAATACTGGGTGTGGTGATAGATCTGAGGCTATTATGATAATACTGGGTGTGGTGATAGATCTGATGCTATTATGATAATACTGGGTGTGGTGATAGATCCGAGGCTGTTATGATAATACTGAGTATGGTGATAGATCTAAGGCTATTATGAAAATACTGGGTATGGTCATAGATCTGAGGGTGCTATGATAATACTGGGTGTGGTGATAGATCTGAAGCTATTATGATAATACTGAGTATGGTGATAGATCTGAGGCTATTATGAAAATACTGGGTGTGGTGATAGATCTGAGGCTATTATGATAATACTGGATGTGGTGATAGATTTGAGGCTGCTGTGATAATACTGGGTGTGGTGATAGATCTGAGGCTATTATGATAATACTGGATGTGGTGATAGATTTGAGGCTGCTGTGATAATACTGAGTGTGGTGATAGATCTGAGGCTATTATGATAATACTGAGTATGGTGATAGATCTGAGGCTATTATGATAATACTGGGTGTGGTGATAGATCTGATGCTATTATGATAATACTGGGTGTGGTGATAGATCTGATGCTATTATGACAATACTGGGTATGGTGATAGATCTGATGCTATTATGATAATACTGAGTATGGTGATAGATCTGATGCTATTATGATAATACTGGATATGGTGATAGATCTGAAGCTATTATGACAATACTGGGTATGGTGATAGAACTGAGGCTATTATGATAATACTGGGTATGAGGATAGATCTGAGGCTATTATGATAATACTGGGTGTGGTGATAGATCTGAGGCTATTATGATAATAGTCATCCAATCAGCATTGTCGTCCGTGTCAATAATAAACCTTGCTATCGATGTCATTTGTCTTTCACCGCGAATGATATATCCCTGCTACACGGACAGTGAATGTGGGCATCATGTTTGACAGGGACACACATGGGTGACAGCTGTAGTCGTTCGAAACAAAAGCCCTGTTGGAAGGACTATGGTGAAATACCTTTTCGATTTTAGTGGTGGAATGACTAAATCCTAGTACTTTCAAGCATGGGTTTATCGCATCGATATGAGGATGGATAAGAAACTGTAATATCGAGCATTACACTTTACCAAGTTCTGGGCTGTGTAGAAACCGTAGAGGAGTCTTCACTTTCGCATCATTGATAGACGGGCGGATTCAGTTGTCTGATTATCATTTATCCCGGGAATGTCCTTCAACGCCGGATATCTGAGTATCTTCGATAACAAATGCAGTTCTACTTTACAACATTAACGCTTCGTCCGATATCTGTTTTATGTCTATTGTGCGAGGTCCTTCACTACCACGGTGATTTTATTCAAGACAAACAATCTCTCTATACGGCTTGTACGTGTTATCCTCACTCCGAATGCATGTTTGACTATAGGGCATTTCGGCATTCAATAGCCAGCCAACAGCTAAGGTCTGTCCGTTTTAATTAGTCGTCTACTTTGGGGCTTGTCAAAAATCAATAGTTAACCCTGCAACAATTTTCTTTCTTGCAGCGTGTATAACAAACTGAACTCTACAAAATGACTACCATTTCTCTGAGATGTCGATAATATATCGCGCTTGAACTAACTTTTTAATTCTCTCCATATAAAACGCCAGTACAGTTGTTTATGTACCGGGCCTCAATTATATAGGGAGACGTAATAATGCATTCATGCTCACTGGCACAAAGGTCATTGATACTGAATACAGTAGTAACAGGCGGTCCGTGGGAGGGTCGCTTATATCCCATGCCCAGTGAAATGGCCAAATGATAAACCGCGCACACCTCCAATACTATGATCATACACGGCATTGTTGACCTTTGTACTAGACAACCCGAATACATTATGACGTCTCCCTGTGTAATTGAGTCCCGGTACATGAAACAACTGTACTGGAATTTTATATGGAGAGAATTACAAAGTTATTTGAAGCGTGATGTATCATCGATATCACGGAGAAATGGTAGTCATTTTGTAAAGTTCTGTTTGTTCTACACGATGCAAAAAAGAAAATTTGTGCAGAGTTAACTGCTGATTATTGACAAGCTCCAAAGTAGACAACTAATTAAAATGGACAGACTTTAGTACCAAAGTCGAAGAAGGCATTAACTGGAACTACATAGGCTGTGGCTTCGTTCTCGCAAGAGGACATATAACAGTTTTGAGCGATGGCGGCAAGACATGATGTTCAAATCCGTGACACTATCGTCAAAGCCGTAACAATAAATTCAAATAAATTTATAACAAGTTATTCATTATGTTAATACGCGCAGTCACAATCAAGCTGCTGATACCAGTGTGCGCTATTTGTCAGTAAATTTGAGAAGCTGTCTGTGATGGCGCTTTGCGGTTAGCACGGTCGAACCTATTTATTCAATAATATTTTGCTATTCACCATCTACTCATATCTGAATTTATATGATGAGGTTTTTTTTAGTTTAAACAAAATATGCATGTACTATATTGTCCTTTTTAATTCAGTTTTATATTTTTTATAGATAGGGTCGTTGGGATTTTATTATTATTAAATTAAGTTTGTTGGTCCGTATATATATATACCCCTTCTGTTATGTCTCTAACCTCGCCATGCCATTAAATAACGCCTTTGGAGTTTGTTTTTTTCTACATGTTTTTTAATCATTGCAATTCCGTATAGTAGGATATTTTAAATCAATATTTATGTTGTACATCAAACTCAATGCAATGATCTGGCGCGCATAATTTTATCAAATTGAAAGCGCCATCTAAATCCTGAAGGATCTTGGCGCCCACCATCGTCCAATAATTGTAAGCTAATGTCAAGAGGATCTTTTTGTCCATTGTTACTAAGAACAAACAATTGATTTGTAATTTTGTTTGCAGAATTTCGAATTTGAGCGAAAAAAAAGATCGAAAAAGGGACATCAAGATATTATCTTTCTAAGTTACAGGAGTTTCAATATTTCTAGAAACTGTACTTGATGTCGGTTGCTATAGTACAAGTGAAATGAGTAATATTTGTCCGAAAGTGAATGTCCGGACGATCCTTCGTCTTCGTTTTGTAGTCTTTTTTTTTTTGCACGTGTCATCATTGGGTACTGGAAGCGAAGACAAATCTCTTTGGCACTTTGGCATGAGATATGAAACATACTTAACATTTTATAATTAGGAACGAATGCTAATTCTGTTCTGGTTACTGGGCTAATTTGAGATATCTCTTTTAAAATACCATGCTCGAAAATAGTAAGATGGTACAAAACTTAATACTGAAGGGATCCGGTCTGTGCAGTAATATTGAAACTTTGAAAGTATCTGAATCGTGATTATCTCCCTTGGATCGAAACATGCAGTTGTCGAGTTGTGACGTTATTTGACAAGAGTGACGTCCCTTTGTGTAGCCGCCCTGTCGTCCGACGAAACGGTGGGGCAGTTCACTTGCAACGGCATGGACAAAAGTAAACTGATTTAAAATTTGAAGAAATACATTTTAATTCGGAATCATTTGAACTCCTTGATATAGAAGGTGAAGATATGGATATTCTCTATAGTCAACATATAGAATATGCTCCACCGTTTGCTCCGCCGACTCTTGTGATGCAACGTCATTAATTTGAAGCGTAACTTGGATTTTCGAATCGGACCAAAAAGGTATCTTGCACAACTGGACCACAAGGAGAACCTGGGTACCAAATTTGAGAAAGATCCATGCAGTACTTCCTGAGAAATCACGATAAGACTCATGGGAAAATCCAAAATGACCGCCTGGTGGCCATATTGGATTTTCTAATCGGACCTGAAAAGGTATCATGCACAACTAGACCCCAAGGGGAACCTATATATCAAATTTGACAAAGATCCATGCAGTACTTCCTGAGAAATCACGATAACAAAGTTTCATGGGACAATCCACGATGGCCGCCTGGTGGCCATATTGGATTTTCGAATCAGACTAGAAAAGGCATCTTGCACAACTAGCCACCACCGGGAACCTGTGTACCAAATTTGAAAAAAGATCCATGAACTAGTTCCTGAGAATTCACGATAACAAAATTTCATGGGGAAATCCAAGATGGCTGCCTGGTGGCCATATTGGATTTTCGAATCGGACCAGAAAAGGTATCTTGCAAAACTAGACCCCAAGGGGAATTTGAGAAAGATCCATGCAGTACTTCCTGAGAATTCACGATAACAAAGTTTCATGGGGAAATCCAAGATGGCTGCCTGGTGGCCATATTGGATTTCGAATCGGACCTAAAAAGGTATCTTGGGGTGCACTCCACACTAGGCCACGGTTTCGCACAAATGGCCCCTCCCTAATTTCATAATAAGGAAGGTCGCCTGTTTTTGACAGCATGGTAATTCTTCTACCCTTTCTACTAACTGAAATCTATAGTATCACCCTGCTGGACGTAACCATTTCTTCAAACGAAGATATAACATTTGCTTGCTGGTCTCAACTACGCGCCACTACGGAGTTAATCGTTTCCGGAATTGAATATCAGGCAGGCCAAAATCCTCACTTTTTCGGGAAACGAAGATGATGATCCCTTTATGGCGATAAAATTTTACAAAAAACGAGTAGGTCGACCCCCTGTTTTTTTCGCCATTTTAAATTGTCCTTTGGACGGGAAACACTTTAACATACATACAAAGAAAATCATTTCGTACGTTTTCTCTGGGTTGCGGGTAGAATTTGACACATTTTCATATATTTTAAGGAGTTTTTCAGAAAAGTTGAAGAAGGTTTAAGAAGGATTGCACGTCTTTCATTTTCAATTTCAATAGCTCACTTGCCTCCTGGAATAATGGCATGAGTGTGCCCATTCGGAAAATATATACTTTTACAGGGGTTTTCTTAAAGATTTCACATATATTTAAGGCCGATGACCCGAACCCATGTCTATTTTTAACCGCACATCATTTAGGTGTGGAATGCACCCTTAATGTAGGCTTCATTGCACGGTTATAATACACGAGTAGGCCAAATATTTTATGTTCTCCAACACTACATTCATTAAAAGCGCTTATTCGAACCTTGTAATGACTTGATATGGAACGGGATAGTAAAGTTCATTTATCTTAGTCAGAAATGTTTCTGTTTTATGCATACTACATGGTATGATATCATTGTCCTTGCATATATGCTATTTGGACCTATACAGAATTACCTCCCCTTGGTTAGGCACATATGTTACGCTTAGTGACCTGTATGTCCCAATTATTATCAATGTGAATGTCAAAGTGATTAATTTTCAATACGGATCACACCAGCACCCTGATCTGAAGTGAATGAGAGCGTATTATTCTGGTTTTGTCCTTTTTATCTCGAAGTTTGTACTCCCACCCCCCAATTTTTGGAAAAAGTCAGAATGAAAAATTATTGACAATTTGGTTCGAATTTCAGCTATTTTTGCGTTTATTTTGCTTCTCATGCCTCATTCGAAAGCTGGTCAACGCTCCCGATCTTTGTTCATGGCTTTCATTGTCACGGTCAAAGCATAATGCTACATATTTTTATTGGCTCTCAAACTCGCGATTTTTCAGCAAAAGTCGCAAAAACAAAGATGGGGTAGGGGGAAAGTGATTGACGGGATATCCGATAAAACTGCATACTACAAGCAAGTGTCGCATACCAAGAAACTCGCAAACACTCCCAGATTGGCATAGCCTTGAGAACAGGAATTCTGAGAAAACACCCTAGCCTTAAGGGTGCACTCCACACTAGGCCATGGTTTCGCACAAATGGCCCCTCCCTAATTTCATAATAAGGAAGGTCGCCTGTTTTTGACAGCATGGTAATTCTTCTACCCTTTCTACTAACTGAAATCTATAGTATCACCCTGCTGGACGTAACCATTTCTTCAAACGAAGATATAACATTTGCTTGCTGGTCTCAACTACGCGCCACTACGGAGTTAATCGTTTCCGAAATTGAATATCAGGCAGGCCAAAATCCTCACTTTTTCGGGAAACGAAGATGATGATCCCTTTATGGCGATAAAATTTTACAAAAAACGAGTAGGTCGACCCCCTGTTTTTTTCGCCATTTTAAATTGTCCTTTGGACGGGAAACACTTTAACATACATAAAAAGAAAATCATTTCGTACGTTTTCTCTGGGTTGCGGGTAGAATTTGACACATTTTCATATATTTTAAGGAGTTTTTCAGAAAAGTTGAAGAAGGTTTAAGAAGGATTGCACGTCTTTCATTTTCAATTTCAATAGCTCACTTGCCTCCTGGAATAATGGCATGAGTGTGCCCATTCGGAAAATATATACTTTTACAGGGGTTTTCTTAAAGATTTCACATATATTTAAGGCCGAAGACCCGAACCCATGTCTATTTTTAACCGCACATCATTTAGGTGTGGAATGCACCCTTAATGTAGGCTTCATTGCACGGTTATAATACACGAGTAGGCCAAATATTTTATGTTCTCCAACACTACATTCATTAAAAGCGCTTATTCGAACCTTGTAATGACTTGATATGGAACGGGATAGTAAAGTTCATTTATCTTAGTCAGAAATGTTTCTGTTTTATGCATACTACATGGTATGATATCATTGTCCTTGCATATATGCTATTTGGACCTATACAGAATTACCTCCCCTTGGTTAGGCACATATGTTACGCTTAGTGACCTGTATGTCCCAATTATTATCAATGTGAATGTCAAAGTGATTAATTTTCAATACGGATCACACCAGCACCCTGATCTGATGTGAATGAGCGCGTATTATTCTGGTTTTGTCCTTTTTATCTCGAAGTTTGTACTCCCACCCCCCAATTTTTGGAAAAAGTCAGAATGAAAAATTATTGACAATTTGGTTCGAATTTCAGCTATTTTTGCGTTTATTTTGCTTCTCATGCCTCATTCGAAAGCTGGTCAACGCTCCCGATCTTTGTTCATGACTTTCATTGTCACGGTCAAAGCATAATGCTACAATATTTTTATTGGACTCTCAAACTCGCGATTTTTCAGCAAAAGTCGCAAAAACAAAGATGGGGTAGGGGGAAAGTGATTGACGGGATATCCGATAAAACTGCATACTACAAGCAAGTGTCGCATACCAAGAAACTCGCAAACACTCCCAGATTGGCATAGCCTTGAGAACAGAAATTCTGAGAAAACACCCTAGCCTTAAGGGTGCACTCCACACTAGGCCACGGTTTCGCACAAATGGCCCCTCCCTAATTTCATAATAAGGAAGGTCGCCTGTTTTTGACAGCATGGTAATTCTTCTACCCTTTCTACTAACTGAAATCTATAGTATCACCCTGCTGGACGTAACCATTTCTTCAAACGAAGATATAACATTTGCTTGCTGGTCTCAACTACGCGCCACTACGGAGTTAATCGTTTCCGGAATTGAATATCAGGCAGGCCAAAATCCTCACTTTTTCGGGAAACGAAGATGATGATCCCTTTATGGCGATAAAATTTTACAAAAAACGAGTAGGTCGACCCCCTGTTTTTTTCGCCATTTTAAATTGTCCTTTGGACGGGAAACACTTTAACATACATAAAAAGAAAATCATTTCGTACGTTTTCTTTGGGTTGCGGGTAGAATTTGACACATTTTCATATATTTTAAGGAGTTTTTCAGAAAAGTTGAAGAAGGTTTAAGAAGGATTGCACGTCTTTCATTTTCAATTTCAATAGCTCACTTGCCTCCTGGAATAATGGCATGAGTGTGCCCATTCGGAAAATATATACTTTTACAGGGGTTTTCTTAAAGATTTCACATATATTTAAGGCCGATGACCCGAACCCATGTCTATTTTTAACCGCACATCATTTAGGTGTGGAATGCACCCTTAATGTAGGCTTCATTGCACGGTTATAATACACGAGTAGGCCAAATATTTTATGTTCTCCAACACTACATTCATTAAAAGCGCTTATTCGAACCTTGTAATGACTTGATATGGAACGGGATAGTAAAGTTCATTTATCTTAGTCAGAAATGTTTCTGTTTTATGCATACTACATGGTATGATATCATTGTCCTTGCATATATGCTATTTGGACCTATACAGAATTACCTCCCCTTGGTTAGGCACATATGTTACGCTTAGTGACCTGTATGTCCCAATTATTATCAATGTGAATGTCAAAGTGATTAATTTTCAATACGGATCACACCAGCACCCTGATCTGATGTGAATGAGCGCGTATTATTCTGGTTTTGTCCTTTTTATCTCGAAGTTTGTACTCCCACCCCCCAATTTTTGGAAAAAGTCAGAATGAAAAATTATTGACAATTTGGTTCGAATTTCAGCTATTTTTGCGTTTATTTTGCTTCTCATGCCTCATTCGAAAGCTGGTCAACGCTCCCGATCTTTGTTCATGACTTTCATTGTCACGGTCAAAGCATAATGCTACAATATTTTTATTGGACTCTCAAACTCGCGATTTTTCAGCAAAAGTCGCAAAAACAAAGATGGGGTAGGGGGAAAGTGATTGACGGGATATCCGATAAAACTGCATACTACAAGCAAGTGTCGCATACCAAGAAACTCGCAAACACTCCCAGATTGGCATAGCCTTGAGAACAGGAATTCTGAGAAAACACCCTAGCCTTAAGGGTGCACTCCACACTAGGCCATGGTTTCGCACAAATGGCCCCTCCCTAATTTCATAATAAGGAAGGTCGCCTGTTTTTGACAGCATGGTAATTCTTCTACCCTTTCTACTAACTGAAATCTATAGTATCACCCTGCTGGACGTAACCATTTCTTCAAACGAAGATATAACATTTGCTTGCTGGTCTCAACTACGCGCCACTACGGAGTTAATCGTTTCCGAAATTGAATATCAGGCAGGCCAAAATCCTCACTTTTTCGGGAAACGAAGATGATGATCCCTTTATGGCGATAAAATTTTACAAAAAACGAGTAGGTCGACCCCCTGTTTTTTTCGTCATTTTAAATTGTCCTTTGGACGGGAAACACTTTAACATACATAAAAAGAAAATCATTTCGTACGTTTTCTCTGGGTTGCGGGTAGAATTTGACACATTTTCATATATTTTAAGGAGTTTTTCAGAAAAGTTGAAGAAGGTTT